>JAUEKX010421726.1:2695-16641 GCA_031834005.1 Dendronotus venustus
AGTCTAGATGTCGAAATATTACAATTATTTCCTTAGTTCGTTAAACCATAGTATGTCCATTCAATTACATTGTTATTTTTCGTAAATTTTACTTGAAAATGAGGCTGGTCCTTATGTTATTTATTTTTTAATTTTTTTTTTCTCGAATTCTATTTTATAATGATGAATGAACAAAGTATTTAAATGATTATAGTGTCAAGTTTTCTTCATATTCTTTTGTGAATATTACCCACTCTCTCGAAATTTGAAACAAATTTAAGCTGTTCTGTTATTACTTGAGGCAGCATAAAAAGCCGATCTTCACTAGACGATTTTTATGACAATCATCGCATGCGCAGTATAAAAAATCTTCAAGATTTTCGTCGTGTCACTAAAAGTAGGAGTGGTTTCGACAATCATCACCTTCTCGACCAATAGGATGATAGCCGCCATTTTGTTAGTTTAGGAATAAACCTTTCAGGGATCTACATTGGGAAAGGTTATTGAGTTGAGTACAAGCAAACGTCAGGTGTTCGATCTAATATTTTGTGTATTCAACCGCGCGATTTTCTTTTGCCTTGGATTGACAAACTTTGTAGAAATCAAGTGGTGATGATTATAACAGTTCACAAAATTTGACCTCACGTTAGATGCTGTTTCTGCCTCGCTTCGTTTATCTTACTTATCGGCAAAAAATGAAATATCAGGTCTATTATACCAAAATCTATGTCCAAATTAAAAAATTATGTCCAAACTAAAATTTTGAAGTTTAGTTCTAGGATAAGATTACTTCGAATTTACAATGTTAAAAGTATTTAATTAAACCATTCGCTGGCCATAAAGCGACAAAATCTTTTTCTAATAACATTACGAAGATTTTGTGTAACAAATATTTTTCCTACAAAAATTTTGTCCGAGATGAGAGGGTAAGTTAATTCGAATGAACAAAGAAATTGAAAAAAAAAAATTTATTTGGAGCGAAGAAAAGATACCAGATAAGAGAATGAACATCCAATTTTGCATCAACTTCGCTCACCTCCAACCTGGTTGATCGCCTACAACGGCCTCTAGCTAGCCTTTTGCTATTTTATGATTTTTGATATTTTCTTCACTAGCTCTCAGCTCTCTTACTATTGCGCCGGATAAGCGTCTGCTTTTTGGTCCCCAAATATGTTTGTGGTCGGTAATTTCTAGTGAAACGAAGCGCCAAATTATGAAAAATACATTTACGGAGGGAACTTTAAAAAAAATTCAAAATTAAACAGCTGACCTGAGCTAATTTCAGCAAACTCCATCATTCACTACAGTCGACTATCAACTGTAGCTAATTATATTACTTTATCATTTCTTTAGATGTATATGCAAGTTTTGAAATGTCAATGTATCCTATATTAGATGTTGGCTGTCGAGAGTCTGGTCAACTCTGGACAAGAAAAGCTGTGCCACGAAAAGAAGATGGGTAAACAATACTAGTAAAAATTCTTTTATAGTTTTTATTATTTATAAACGTTTAAACTGTTGTTTATAGAGAATATGCTGTCTTCCAATTTTTAAATTTTAGCATCACTATGTGCATAGATGTGAGAGCATTTGCTTTTTGACAAAAATGAAAAAGCAAATGCTTCACATACAATATTATTTAACAGGTGAAGAAGTCAAGTGTTTAATAGGATAAGTATACTATCTCATTCTATCCATGTATAAACAGATTTAAATGGTTATAAGCAAATATATTCCACCATAAAGTTGGTGGTATATAACATGGTGGAAATAACACCGAGAAATATCGGAAGAAAAGATTTCCGAAAATTGTTTTCCTGATTGAATACAGGATTTTTTAGGTAATATTTAGATCTAAAGTTGCTTAATGGCTACTTAATTTTTTTGGCTAATTTTTGTAATTATATATTAAGGGTAAAGGAGAAAAGCAGTCATCTAAAGCTTTAAATCTATTTTTATAAATTCTAACAGAAGAAAGTTAGTAAAAAAAACTTCAGCATGTGTATTAAGAAATTATTAAAATTATGCATACATTTTTTTTATATGTAAGTAACTCAGCACCAAAGGTTGCTTATTCTAACATTGGTGTAATAAATACACGATTCTGAGAGTAGTTTGCTTAATAGAAATAGGAGGAATAATAAAATTTTCCACCTGACCTGCTGATTATTTATGTTACACATTAGGGAGTTACTGTAAGTGAAAATGGTAAATTGTTTGTAGTTAGAAATTCAGAGCCTCAAATTTATTATGTGTGGTGTTGTGCTCCACAACATATATTTCATCAACGATAGCAGTTTTACTGTACCTATTCTATGAATTACATGAGATAGTACTAAAAATTGTTATTCCTATGTTAATTTGTTGAGAAGTGTGTGCGTGTCAACACTTGAATTGTTTCTGTACAGATTTTTCAACATTTCAGAACTTTGGTACTTTGGACAATGGTCTTTATATAGTTACCAAACAAATCTTTTAAATCAAATATTTAAGTTGCTATTTCTATGGCTTCTTTTTTATTATTTTTGAACTCCCATAACGGTTGAATTGTCAGGACTCTAAGAAGCTCTTTATTATGATTTCCTTTATAAACCATAGTATGGACTATAATGTCCATATCCAAAATATGTTTTTTTTCTTGATAATGTCTTTTTTGTTATTTGGATGTTCTTCGTGTATTCATTTATTCATGGGTTGATTTTATATCCAACCACAAGTTTTAAGCTGAAGTAAACTATGGAATAAACTAGTGGTAGTGGAATCAATTGTTGGCCTCCATGGTTGGGCAACAAAGAAAGTTTTGCAATTTTAAGTTCTTTTATCTCTTTACACTCATTGTATTTTAATTGGCTACTAAATTCTTTTAGAAATAGAATATATTTATACTAACGAAACGTTTGAAATTTTTTGTTTTACAAAAATGAATAAAAATTTATTTTGAGCTAGATCTTTTTTATTTTTAAATTCCTGCTGGTAATTTCTGACTTCCGGACGTTATTCCAACTTATTGTATATTGTTTATAGAGCATATTATTGAATCCATATAGGGACAGTCATAGGAATTATATCTATCAAAATGGTGCAAATTATAATAGTTATGATAAGTAATAGACTAATAATTTTAAATAATTTTTTTTTATATAGCATTGTGTTGAATGTCAAGAACAGTGTAAAAAGTGGACTTTCGACTTATACAACCAAACACATTCGATTTCAACAATGTTCTTTTGATTTAAATGGAGAAAGATTAGCTTTGGGTGATCATCATGGAAATATCTTCATTTTAAACTTACCAAGAAATAGGTGACACTTTGGACACAAAATCCAAATCTTTTCTGTAGAAATTTTTTTATTCATAATATGTACAGCTATAGTATGATCTATTTTTTATCATAGTTATGCATATTTCTTTTTCACGTTAAAGATACAACTTGGCTTGTTCGGTTGGAGCTCCTTTAACAGCAATTGTATGGAATAATTATAGAGTAAATGAAGTTATCGTGGCTCTTTCTAATAATGAAGTCCGATGTTATGATATTGGTATATATGATTGAATTGTATATTCAATATTATAATCTTTTAAACTAATCCTTCTAATGCAACATAATCTTTTAAATTATTCATGTGTTGCCTGAAAGTAGTTGAGGTCAAATTTTCTAGATTCTATGCAAAGTTTTTAAAAGTTGACACTTTTCGCACTATCTAAACAAGGGTCAACTCAAAGGTTATTCATTTGGAAAAGGTATGATGTACAGTTCTCAGCATACCTCCCCAAGATAGTTGATATCAACATTTTATATTATATATATTATAATTTATTATGCATATATATTTAATATTATAAATTTTTTATTTCGCCTTCTAGTTAAAAAGGAACTTCTCTCAATTTTGAAAGGCCACACCAGTATTGTGGACTCTATTTCAATCCATGGGTCTGGTCGATACCTCTTAACCTCATCATTCGATACAACAATTCTTTGGGATTTGAATACTTTCACCAAGAAGCGAACATTGAATGGAGCCCAAGATGTTGGGATACAAAAGGTGATTTTGTTAGTTGTTGCCAGATTTTGTAGAAATTTGTGAAAATGCATTGTTCAAATGTTTAATTGTTTATTTAGTTTTGAATACTTTTTGAAACTGTGAAATTTCGACTTGTGGTTAATGTACACTTCACAAGTTTCAGCAACAATATAAAATTATATGACAAAAATCTCTAAGACGACATAATCTGTCATTTGTGTATTTACATTGGTTAATTTTTAGGTCTTCTTTTTACCCAACAGCAATCACATTGTGAGCTGTTTCAAGGATGACAGCATATTTATTTGGAATTGTGAGACAATGAAATGTCTATATCAATTGGTTTGTCCCCCTGGTCAACAAGCTGGCTTTAAATGCTTAGCTGCAACTAATGACTGTCGAGTTCTTGTAGCAGGTGGAAGGTATTTCCCAAAAATAATCTTTATCTTTTATTTGAATGCAAGAACAATTGCAAATGAAAAAAATGTTTTTTATGAGATGGCTTTTTCATTACCCGACAAATATGTACTTTCAAAAATAAAAATATATACTTTGCTAAAAGTATCACGGAAAAGCTATAGATTAGAATTTAGTTAGATAAATATAAAAAATGTTCAAATTAAATTTTTTATTTTTTAGAAGTCGATTTTTATATGTTTGGAATCTTGACAACCGACAGTTAATTCAGGTTATTGAGCTTCCTGATAAAATCAAAACTGTCAAAGAGATTGATTTTGTAACTAATAAAATGGCATTGAATCAACATCAGGTATCAACTGTTTCATCTCTTTTTCTTTTCTTGTTATTTACCGGTAGGTTATGCTACAAGAAATTCCAAAACAAATCATAACATCACCTTATATTCTTCTCAGTTTGATAAAATATGGATGCCTGTAAAAATTATTTTATTTTGCATTTCTTGGTGTATTATTGAAAAGGCATATACAAATTTATACAGATTGCATCCAGTCTATAAATCCCAATTCAATGGATGGTCCTGCTCTATCGATTTAATGTCACATGTATTTTCAAAATAAACACTACCACAAACTTTACATTTCCTACAAGCTCAAGTGAAATTCTTCTTTTAGCTACTGGCTTTACTTTCACAAGATGGAGTTATTTGGTTTATTGATACAAACACATGCACTTTAAAAGCAGAAATTGGATGTAACGCAAAGGTGGGTGTTTTTTTCTTTTTGCTACACTTTTAGAATGCAGCATAAGTGGATAGTTCACACTTTATTATTTCTAGCATTGATTAGAAATCTTAATTATAAATTTCACCATATTAAATATTCGAAATGTAATTTATTTATTTTGTTTTCTTAAAGCTCTTTTTTTCAGCTTACGTGAAAATGAACAATAAGTTAAAAAGTTAATTTTCACATTGTTTACTTTAACTGATGATAGCGCAAGTTGAAAAGCTTTTTAAATAAAATTAAATAAAAAAAAAAATGCGTTTTGAATATTAGGATTCTTGAGTAGTAAAGACTATAAAAGATTTGGAATTGAAATTGAATAAATGAAATTGTCATATAGTTGGATCAATTTGGTCTCAAAAAATAAAATTACATAAGTTTTGATAAAATTTAATACACTTAATAAAAGAAACAACCTAGCGGCATTAATTAATTTTGTGAAGAAATGAAGCGTTGTTGTTTCAACAGCCAATCAAATTGCAGAACATAAGTGAGAGAACCTGTCCATATGGATTTTTTTTGCGAAAGAAAAGTAGCCTTATTATAAGATATACTTTCAGCTCCAACTTAAAGCCATTTGCACAATCACAAAAGTTACAAATGTTTGTCAAGCGAAAGTTGTGCCCGACATTGTAATAAAATTAGTATTATTAATAGGAAACCAAAAAACACAAGCGTTTATTAACATTTAATTTTAATATCTTTGTTTCTTGTGAATATGTGAATAAATTGTTGTTTATGTATTATATTTGCACCAACTTAAATAAAAAAGATTAAGTTTTGATTTGTACAATGCGATCGACTAAACTCTTTTAAGAAATATTAAAAATTGAATAAATTGTTGTTTATGCTTTATAAACACTTCACTTGGTTGGTTTAAACAATCTTGAGGATAATAGCTTGTTGTTTTTTATCGAAATCTTAAAACAACATTTCGGTAGTAGGATTGTCTTCAAACTAGACCGAAACCGTTGATCTATTACGCTATAAATCAACGGGTTTACAGCAGCGTGCAGCAGGTAAGGTACGTCCGAAAACAACTTCAATATTCTCTTTCCTTCAATGCTTAGATTGATTAACACTTTGTGATCCTCTAGTACCCAGTAAATTCGATTTGGGAAAACCAAAATAGTAAAGGAAACCAATAAGCATGCTAAAATTGACGTTATTCTATTATCTTCTTGTTTTCGTTGTCTTTGCTGTGTTGCGTTGAGCGCTTTCATGGTGATTGCATGAGATGCTTTAATGCTAAGTATTAAACGAGCGTAAAATATGACAATACTAACAATTGGTAAGAAAAAAGTAACAAGAAATAAGAACCATGAATACATCAAGGAATAAGAATCATCTGGCCATACTTCTTTACACCTTTCTACATCTTTGCTTGTATCTAAAACTATCGCCACTGGAATAACCACAATTGAACTGACCAGGACGTTCAACAAAGACATAATGTAAACTTTGGTAGTTGTCATGATCTGATTAAATGGATAAACTATACCGAAGAATCGTTCAATAGATATGATAAGAATGAACCCCAAAGCCATGGTTGCTGTCATATTAATTGCTGGTATTAAGAATTTGCACATAAGTAAACCATGAATCCATTTGCATGTCCATAAAGTATGAATCTCACTTATAAATGTGAAAAGTGAAAATAGTAAGTCTGATAAAGCTAAGGCACCTACAAGCTTTGAGCTTGTTGGAGAATTCCTCCATCTGTGTTTGGTTACAGCCAGAACCAGTAAGTTACTGATTATGCTCAAAGTAGTTATTGTTGTCATAATAATTGGAGAGGTGTCACATTCGACAATGTTTTGATTAATTCGCTGTTCGGTTACAAAAGACTCACACATGTTGCTTAGTACATGGGAAGAACAACTACATTCTTCACTTCCAATATCGGATATTTGACAGAGTTCCTCCAGAGAAATATCTTGGATATCAGATGATTTGCGAAATGTGAAATCCTTGGTAGTTTTATTAAACATTAAGCATACTTGATCGTCTATGATTCTGCTTTCACATTGGATACCATTAGAGCATGTTGGGTGTTTACAATGTTGCATACTTGCATCAATGTCAGCGCAGTATTCGCTGAGTAAAGTCCAGGTGGTGGGTAGAGAAAAGTTGGAGTTCGTTTTGTCATCTTGTAAACAAGCTGTAGTTGTAACCACTTTTAAACGATTGATCGAAATTAAGCTGAATGTGAGTAGCATGAAGCGAAACGTAAGTTGGTTTAGCATTTTTGGAACTATAGATATCGTGATCTATTTATAATGATTCTTCCTTGATGTTTATGTTGCTTTTACTTTTCATCTAGAGGAAAATAAATTAAAGGGCGATTTTGTGAGGCGGACTGGACCCCCTTCACATCGTCATGCCCATATTTGCATGAAATTTTATTAAGAAATATTAAAAATTACGCTTGATTTCAATTATTAATAAAAAAAATATTTTTGTACTTACCCAGTGAGTTCACCGGTCCATTATTAAAGAATATTTTATTCCTTCCTTCTTTATCACCGGCAAAAGAATGACGCTTGATCAGAAATTAAAAAAACTAATATTTATTTTACTTTTTTTTCTTTTCATTATTTGTTGTGAAATATGATGAAAAAAACTTGCCAATGCTAACTAATTAAAGAAAGTATTTTTATATTGTGATTAAAAATCTAAAATGTTATATATAGTTCTGGTGTACTTAATTTTAAAATGCTTTTTTCATCAAAAGACCTAATTATGCTTTTGAAATATCACTGTTTCGATACGGCTTGTTTTTGTCTAGTTTGCTTAAATTATAGAAAACTCAACCTAACCAGTGGAGTTTCAACATGGGAAGACCAGACATATTGCTTTTTTCTATTAAAAAACTGTAAATACAAAGTGTTTTGTTTATGAGTTGGATCTAAAAACAAACCTTCACTATATGCAACTAAGATGAGAATATTTTAAGCAAACATTCATATTACCAAACGTTTTTCTAATAGTTATCTTTGTGTACTTTTTTCTTTTTATGAGAACAGTGAGGCTAAAGTTTGATCATTACAAGAGACTATTGTTTTAGAAAAATAAGAACAATTCCATATTTTACTGGTTCATATAAAAAAAGTACATGAGAAGTAACGAGAGCTTTATGCAAATAACTAGCCGGAAGTGACCTCACTAAAGCCTTCACTTCTTTTGCAGTTGTATCCACAATTTTGAAATTACAAACACACGCGAGACCAACCTACAGTATGATATTACATAGTAACATAATAAACACTAAAGATTCATGGTGATCATCAAAAGAAATTATTCTTTAACTATATTCCATTTTGTAGTATGCAAAATTTTAAAAAGACCTGAGTATACGTTTGTGTTTTTTTTGTATTTGAAAATTTCTTATTCTTAGTTTTTAAGTATTCAATGTTCTTAGACAAACCCAAAAAATTTCAGCCTGATATTCTAATATTTGTTTACTTCTGGTTCTCCCGATATTCCTATGTTACTGGTTAGTAAATAGTTGAGGGTTAAATTGGGGGAAGTATAATCAATCAAAACTTTCTCTATTCGACGTACGAATAGCATTACCACTGTTTGAATAATCTCTCCCGTTACACAACTTCTACTGACGCTAGTCATCCCCATCAAGTGTGATAATATAAAAGAAGAACTCGCAATCAATGCAAATTGTGAAGTCAGTTTTATCAACGGTTAAGAGCTCTGTTGTTTTTTGTTGTTGTTTTCCGTTTAAAATTTCGGTCAATTTCTTTGCAAAAAATCTCCATTCTAGAAATGGATTTCTCGATAGTAGCAACTTCGAAACATGTCAGATTTTATATCGTTGGAAAGATAATCTTAATAATTTTCAAATTAGATTGAAGATGAAACCTTAGTGGTTTAAAGCTATGGTTAATAGATGAATGATCGGTATTTTGGTTGCTTTCAGACACAAATGTGTTGCCTTCGGAGTCTAGAGATTAATTAGTTTTGTGACAGTATGAATTCATAGATGTTTTTGTTTTTTTAGAGAATTTCGTCTTTTTTGTTGAGTTCAAACAGTCAATATATCAGTTTGATTATGGATAATGGTGAAATGGCGCTCCATCATTTACCAACTATCCTTAAGGTTGAGGTAAGTACATATCTATATATTTGCGTGTCCTAAAAAAAAAGAAGTTTGAATATTAAACTAACACTTTTGTATAAACCTCCATGAAATTGTTGTACCAAAATTACAAAGATGGTTTATAATCCGACTTTTCGCGAGAATTTCGCGAATATCAAAAAGGCTTTAATTTAAGTCCATTTCCCGCAAAAGTTATATTTAAAGGCTAAGTTAGAAGCTATAAAAAAAGATTGTAGAAATTTGTATGAATGGTGGCTGTTTTGCTGTTTATTTCTTTTCAGGTTTCAAAGTTCACTGTTAACAAAGTCGTACCGAATAAAACAGTAAATATACCGGATAATAGAGAGGTACCGAATAAACAAGAAAAGCAAAAAGAAACAACAAATAGTGACCAACACACTACTAACTACAAAAAATCGAACAAATCATCAGACTTAGAAAACAAAAGGGTAAGAAATGTACGAGCGTTCTGAAAGTTTTATACCTCACATTAAACCATACACGTTTCTATAATGATAAACCAATAAACTCTCAATTAACTCCATTACGTTTTTATAAAAATATAATATTTTTCATTGCATTTAAAATACGTTGTCTTTACGATAATTATCGATAATTATATTTACAACTTGCTTCAGTAACAAAAAGTTATTCATCTTTAGATTTTAAAATTATTTACAACCTAATAAACCCAATCGTATTTAACGTAATTTATTTTTTACATTTGAAAATTAAAAAGATTAAATTAAGAAATATTTAAACCACAAAAATATACTAAAAACTTTTGTTTGTTATATTAGCCAGCTCTGTAATCGAGAGTGAAATATTTGTTATATATTGTTTACGTGGAACTCTACACTCCATAGAGCGACCAGAAGTACCTGTCTAAATTCACCTGTGATAGACTTTATAAGCGCGCAAGTAGTGCTTCAATCAAAATCAAAAACTAAAACCAACGTATGTGAATAGCTATCCAGGAAAAAAGGCCACCGGTAAAAGGTTTATTCAAGAAAGGACAAATATTCTTTAAATTCCATTGTTTTAAGCAGCAATTGGCAAAATCATTTATTATATATATATTATGCTGAAAAATGTTGAGCGAAAAAATTTAATTGGCATTTTTCTGATGGTTTAGTAGGATAACTTTAGAAGAATGAAACTTTCTGTTGTTCATGAACTCTTATGAAGTAATGTATTTTGTGCAGGTAAATAGTGGAGAGATCAATAAGAAACGATTGAAGAAGATTCTAGAAGGATACGGAGAGTTCCCTGCCAAATATAGGTTTGTGCTCAAATTGGTAAACTAGATCGTACGAAAAAAGTGAGAAAAAAAAGCAATAAAATAGGGAAAAGTAATTTATCATTTATCATAGTATAATGTTTTCGCTTATTTTCAATCTTTATTAAGTTTTGTTTTTATTATTTACACAAAAATTACAAAATTGAAATTTTTTTTTAATTTTTAGTAACTGATAAATATATATTTGCTGAGTTATATAGTTTTAAGGTCAAATTCTCTGCTGAAAAATGCTGAAAAAAAAACATTTTATTGCAAGGTTATTACTGAATGTTTTTTTTTCTACCATAGGCAACTCATATGGAAAAATATCCTGAATATTCCAGAGAATCACACCTCGTTTAGTGCATTAGTTGATAAAGGCATACACAACGCTTACGCTACACTGCATGAAAAATATCCAATTAAAAGCCAGAAGTTGCTGCGTGTTTTGCAGAGGTATAGACATGTTAAAAAAACGCATTTACAGTATACTTTCGCTAATTTGAACACCCAAGGGACCAAAAAATTTGTTCGTTCCAATTAACGATTGTTCGAATTAAACAAAGTTTTTTTGTGTTTTTCGAACTCAAGGGACTTAAACATTTGTTCGATAAAACGAGTGTTCGAATTAAGCGGCATTCGAATTAGACTATAGAAAATTAGCAATTACGTAACCATAAATTAAAGGATATAGAGTACTTAATCGTTCAATCATTAATATTTTAGAGTGTTGTCAGCATTAGCGCACTGGTCGCCAGTATTTGGTGAAACCGAATACCTTCCGATGTTAGTTTTCCCTTTTGTCAAGATGTTTCCAAATAATCAGCTGGTTTGTTTTGAATTTGTGGTTACCATTTTGAGTAGGTGTTCAACGTTATTCTTTTAAAAGAGATTTCTTCATCTGAAAGGTATGGGCTCAATTACAAAACACAGTAACTCGGACCCCAGATAACTCTTGAAAATTTAGTATCTTGTTACTGTTTTCTATTGCTCTCGTAGGTTTTATTGTTTCAGTTTTTTTCAAAAAAATAATCTCTGCTACTAAATACCAAATCTTTAGCTACTTTTTTCTTTTAATCTGCTTCAGCTCAAATCACATACATAACATAATGAACTTTGGGCGTATTCTGCTTCGGAACTTTAATATGACAAACAGGCATATATCTATATCTAACCAGGAAAACCTCGTCAGTTCTCATTGAAATGTTGTCAATGAGAGTACTATGTTAAAAATCTAATACATTTAATGCATCCATTTGGCTGCAGAATTTACATTGCTCGATTAAACAACCCTACTCACAGATTTTTTTTCTTTTTTCAAGTGAATTGGTGTCAGAAATGGTTTGAATATTTTCCAAACCCTCCACTCAGTGTCCTGGCGATGGTCGAAACTTTGTTATCCCACCACGACCCAGTCCTTTTGCAGCATTTCATTGACCTAGGGATCTCAACACAGGTACATATATTTTTATGTAACCACTCGCTACCACAAGTTTTATTGTTATGATAATTAATTGTTCCGATAATTGATTGGTAATTATTCCCAAATTTATATTCCGACGATCTAGAAGGGAATGATATACTGTATTTGATAGACGGATTGCAGTGTTTATATTTTTCGCAACGCAGAAAAAATAAAAAAGGAATGAGAAACATAAAATTTTACTTACCAGCTTGTCTCAATGAAAACCTAAGGGAATGAGAAATAAGACGTGAACATGCGATGAAGAAGCAGGTTTGCTATTGAATTTGAGTTTGACGAATTTGAGCTGTGAGTTCTCTCAGCTTGCTGACACTACAGATGACCGAGCGTTGAATAAAAAGAGTAGCAATAATAGTAACAAGGGTGAAAATACCGAAACGAGTAACAAAAGAGATACGTGAAATAGTGCATGCAATAAACACAACAACAAAAATCAGATAACAAAATGAAGGACTGTTTTTTTTTTTTTCTAAAGTTATCTTTTACGATCTTTTAGCATGTATGAAGTGTTCGCTTGATTGATTCGTCAATTGTAGTATATTTTTTTCGGACCAAATTTTAACTTTCCTTTTAATTTATCGTACTAATAATTTCTTCATCTTGTTGTAGATGTATGCTTGGCCACTTTTACAGACTCTCTTCTCTGAAGTTTTAACAAGAAACGACTGGTTGATCGCTTGCGACAATTTCTTTTCGAATCATCCTTCGTTTATGTTATATTTCTTGGTAGTTTATCTCATCCAATCCAGACAAGCGTTGTTGCATACCCAGGCTAAAGACAATATCAAGGTTTGTCGATCTAAGGCTAGGACAACAAAATCATAATGTTTTACATTGACTTGTCAATTGTTGAAAATAGAACAATGGAAAATAATTGATGATAATTTTTCTTACTTTCGAAAGTGTTCGCAATCTGCTCACAATTATATAGTAAATGTTTAACTTAGTTTCTCGGCTAATCTGAATGTAAAGATTCTTGTGTAAAAGTTTTTTCTCAACTTTATATTTTGCTCAGGTATTCTTTCATCAACAAAATCCAATTGATGTTTCCATGGTGATGAAAGAAACATACCGTTTAAGCTCGTCAACGCCACCTGATCTTGATCCGAAAAAATGTTTAGATATGATGACGTCATTACCCATTGGCCAATACCCAATTTTCGATTTCTATCCCAAATTTGTTGTTAATTATTTGGTAAGTATATTTTATTTTTATAGAATTTCTCAAACCATTTATGAGAGGAGAACCTCGACGCTTTTAAATATCGTTGTACTTTTATACTGTTCGATCTAGAAGGTCGGTATCTTGAAGGTCGATATACGGAAGGGGGATGAGAAGGTCGGTAACATCTATGAAGGAGAGTGCAAAAGACAATTATCTTATAATGTTTCTCAACAGATAATTATATTTTTGCCGACCATCTGGAACGCGGCTTTTTCCGAGACTGGAACTGAGTTTCTCTAACTCTAAATAAAATTGTTGAAGATTTTGTTGCTATGTGTGACGTTGCCAAGCAAACAAACAAATATTTTGATGTATTTTAGCCGAAAATAGAATTTGTGGCACTTAAAGGTTAAGGGAATGTAATTTTTTTTACATAGAGTCCAACATGATAACGAGGCCGGAATATCTCCTCTTTTTTTCAGGTGGAGGAGAGAGAAAGAATACGTGCTGAAGAACTTGAATATCTAAGACAGAAGTAAGAAAAGATATCTAAGTTTGTTTGTCCGGTTGTTTCTCTTCTGAATGATCATATCACCTACTTTTGTGTTCGCCTACTACGTTAAAAGAACGTTGATTTGACGTCGTATCAATGACGGTTGCCTAGATTTTAAATAAAATATAAAAATTTTAATTAAACCGGT
>JAUEKX010421947.1:4196-16634 GCA_031834005.1 Dendronotus venustus
ATATATACCTTGTATTTTTAAAAATTTTGAGGAACTTCTCTCAATGATTTGCATATGAATGTTTAAATAAATGAAAAAACTGAACACTTGCATATGTACGATGTATTGATTAATAAATTTTCATTAACAGAAATCTGTCAATGTTGGTGGAGTTGATCGTTTAACTGATACTTCAAAATACACAGGTAGTCACAAGGAGCGTTTCGACGAGTCTGGAAAAGGAAAAGGTCTTGATGGCAGACGAGAAAAGGATAAAAAAGCAGCTGAAGGCTATGTTGGTGGTTACAAAGGAATGGATACTTATGATGAATCACATTAATACAATTGTTGAGGTGTATAGGCATATATAGGCATCTTAAGTACTTATATATACTTGTATATATATAATGATTTACTGATTTCCTCTACTAATACAGAAACTGAGACTGAGTTTTAGATTTTGAATTTATGGCATTTTGATATCTGGTATATATCGATACATATAATGATGTATATTACTATCAGCTCATTTTTTAGTATAGCTCATTTTTAGTATAACCCAAACTGCAATAGCTTTTATTTACTTGATATAATATAGTTATATATGTTGTAGATTAATTGGTTTAGAAGTAATCACCGAGAAACCAGGGAATCATTTTAATTTTTAAGATTTATCACTTATTTTTCATAATTATTCTCATCTTATAGTACATACATAGTACGTATTCCACATATATACTTTTATGAGATTTATCAGATAAATGAAATACTCTCCTATTTCTCTAAAATGCAAACAAATTGGACTTTTTTGTTTGTTGTGTTTATTTAAATCAAACATTTAAAACATAAGTCATAAACATCTGTCACTCATATTATTCTAAACAAAAACCAACTTTCTACACACCATGCTTTTCTTATCATTCTTTTATAAACGTACATTATTACTTAGATCTTATTGTAAATTTTAATTAATATGCTATATGCTGATAAACATAATGCTTTTGTGTCTTCATATAATATACATGTTTTTATAAGAAACTACGTATTTGAAAATATTTATTTTTATTTTTTTGTCTCCTTGTGTAACAACTGCCTAATGGGGTAAGTAAGTGTACTGTATCGTGGAATGAAACGCTTAAAGTAGTTCATAAGTCCCAGAAAACTTTGAAGGGATTTTGCATCTTCGGGTGCAGGCATGGATTTGATCTGGTGAAGTTTTTCCGGATCTGGATGCATTCCTTGGTCTGAGAAAACGAAGCCAAAAAATCTGAGCTTGTTAAGACTAAACAAGCACTTTCCCAAGTTGAGAGTAACTCCTTTCTCTTCAAAACGACGTAGGATTTTGAATAAGGCAGAATCGTGGTCGGCTTGTGTTTTGCCGTGTACGATTATGTCATCGATTAAGTTCGTGCTACCTTCAATGTCTTTGATTAATTCGCGTATTGCATGTTGAAGCTCTCCTTGGGCTGAATTGACACCGAAATTCAGGCGGGTAAATCTTTTAAGTCCGTTTTCGGTTTGGAATGTTGTAATCTTCAGTTAGTTTTAACTGATGAAATGCGCTCTGCAAGCTGCTGTGGAGCTGTGGCCGAGTGGTTAATGCACTCAACTCGTAACCTGCTGGTTAGGGGTTCGAGTCCACTGCCGGTCACAGTGGCGAGGATAACCTCTCGCAGATTTCCGTAGGCAGGACTCTCATTGATAGCAGTCTGATTAGTACTAAAGAGACAATCCTGGGTAAATATTCACAAATAATAAATAATAATAATAAGTCTAGCTTTGAGAATACGGTCGAACCCTTCAGCTTGTATCGTAGATCGTCGAGGGTTGGTGTCGGGTATCGGATACGTTCGATTGCTGTGTTTGGACCCCTCATGTCGAGACAGACGCGGATCTGTCCGTTGCTCTTAGGTACAGGGGCAGATTTAGAGTTTTTATTAAGGTCGTCGCAAATTTTTGTCCGCAAGCGCGTAAAGTAAAATAGACCGTATATGATCATATATCCATGATTGGTCAGATTTCAGGTACGTCGCGCGACCGACCCGACGTACCCTAAATCCGCTCCTGAGGTACAACAATCATCGGACTGATCCAGGGTGTTGGCTCGTTTGTAACAGTTTCGATAATGCCAGCGCTCTCTAGTTTTTGAAGTTCTACTTTCACTTTTTCTCTCTTGGCAAATGGTAAACGGCGTTCACGTTGGGCAATGGGTGGTACTTGTTTATTTATTTTGAGCTTTACTTGGTGATTGTGTAGGTTCCTGATTTTGGCACTAAAAACTGTTTTTCTATACTGATTGATAGTTTCTTTCTTTGATTGATAGAAATTCTTTTGGAATTTCTTCTTTTTGATGAATGATATTCTCCACCGCTGTGTCTGATTTTTCGATGTTGTTTATTGTTATCTAACCCAAAGCGGTGGCAGTTGGCCCAGATAAAAGGTTTTTGTGATGTGTCTTTCACCTGTGTCCAGTAATTTTTCAATTAGAACTTGAACCTTGAAATTGTGCTTTTGGATCTGCCCTTCAGTTTGATCACGAGTTTTGAATAAATGTTCTTGTTGTTTGTAATCTTCCTCATGTGTCGATTCGTCGGTATCTCGAACGGTATTTAAAGGCTTTGTATAATCTCCTTGACGTTGATTTCTCCCCATTTTTGATCTGTGGTTAGTTGGTTGTTGCCGTTTTCTAAATCTGCAAAGTTCAGCAAAATGATCTGGTTTTCCACACGAATAACATGTTTTCCCAAAAGCTGCACATTTCTGGGTATGTGGAAATCGTCCGCCGCAACGATAGCATGTCCGGTTATTTATTGTGTTTCTATCATTATTTTTTGGTGTCTCGTTGAGCGGTTGTGAGCGTTTAAATTTTGATAGTTTGTTTATGTCTTCTTGTTCTGATTGCTTCTCGATTTCCTCAGTATGAATTTTCATTGTCTTGAACGTTTTGGCAATCGTTAATATTTTGTTGAACGATTTAGTTGGGTTTTGAAAACTGTACTTCCGCAATTTAGTATTGGTGGTGGATAGCTCGATTTGTTGTTTTATCTCCTTATCTTTATCGGCAAACTCACACCGTACAGCTTGTTCGTGTACTTTCTGGTGCCTAATAGACGCTATTAAATTTTTCGATTTTTTCCATCCAGGACATCCCCAGCAGAACAATTAAATGGAGGGAACGCAGTTAAATTTAAAATTTTCACAGCCATTTTCTTTTCGTCGCCAATTTGATGTTGTTTCTCTTAATCATTCATAAACTAAAACTCCTAATATAAAACGTGCCCCATTTGGAATGAAATTTGATACATAGACTAATTAGGGCATGCTGATTACAAATATGATGTCTATTTATAGAATATTAAATTTAAAATGCCTATTTTAGGTATACATTTGATCCTAAAATCAAAACTGCTTCGTTTGGAATGAAATTTGGTATATAGACTAATTACAGCATGCTGATTACAAATATGATGTTTATTTTTAGAACTTGGACTGTAAAAACTTATTCTAAGTAGTTTTAGTCCAAAATTTAAAATTACTCTGTTTGGAATGAAATTTCAATAGTTTCTTTTGTTCTCTTGAACGTTTTATGAAATAGAAATCAAAGTTAATAGAAATAGAATTTTTCTACAAAATAGAAGACGTGTGGATTTGTCTGTTTACATGCGCAACGTTGAACATATATACCAAGTGTTTTTAGTTTTCACAATCGTAAAAATAATGAAGCAAGTTTTATTTACCACGTGATAAGATGTGATTGTAACATAATAAATTACAGTTAACTAAGATTTTAAAAAAAGGTCTACAAAAAGTATTTAATGGTCAAAGTTCTAAAAATAGACATGATAAATGTAATCAGCATATCCTAAACCTTTCATAAGTGCCGTCGCCTTATGAATCGTACGAATTGAAAACCATATGCCGAACGAATTTTAGAAAACCTCTTACCACGTGAGTCAATATTGACTCATAACACGATGGACGAAGAGTGCTGTTCAAAAAACTTTACACCGAAGAAAAAATCAACAAAGTTTTTTTTTTTTCAAAGTAAAAAAAGAATAATAGCACGCTACTGCAGACTCGATTTTGAACGTCAAAACGTTAATTACGTGAAGAGCTGTAAAACAAAACAAAAGACACCTCGCTATTCAAGCAACGAAAAGATAATTTGTTTTACATTTACTTTGGTTTCTGTGTTGTTTTGTTTGTTTATTTTTACATTGTATATACACTGTTTTAAACTGTTTTTATATTTGTTTTTCCCGACTATTCTTTTTACTCCAGTAAAAAACTACACAAGGAGTACTATATAATCATGGTATTATTATCGGATTGCAGCATGTTGTACAAAGTCAATTATATATATACCATACTCTCCCGTAATACAATATCATAACTCGGTGATTAAGCCGGCAGCGAACAGCCCCACTTTGGAGGAAACATTGTCTTCGAACCATGGCATCAGTCACCTATTACTCCCGAAGTTTAAGGGTTAAAAAACTGCTCTAAAATATTAATCTTACAAACTCGAAGTATGAATAAAGCAAAATTTTCGAAACAAGGACGTGTTTGAAAAAGATCCATTCTTGTCTTTAGATATCCCAAGAGTTCATAATCCACTTATTAACATGATTTGTTTGTTCCGCATCGATTGTCATATCGTATGTTACAGGTGGTCGTATGGTACACAAATCGTACATAGAGTTCTTCTCTCTCGATGGCTACTGCCCAGCTTTTGCACAAGTTTTACGTAATTGCTTTACGTCGTCGTCGAAAATTGACGTTGTTTCGTTGTACAAAATAATAATTGTAAAAATAAATAAAATTGACAATAAATATTAACTTTGCACACGTTGCAATAAACCGAGGAAGTTAGAACTACCCATAACGCCTATTTATATACGCGTTTTACTGCATGCAACACGCATGCTCTGAAACCTCGTTTTCAGAAACGTCGGGAAAACATTTCCTGGCTTATATTACATACGCGCCAGAATAATGTTCTTGAAATATATAATCAAAATACACTAAAAATTGTAGGTCACTGTTTGTGAAAATTAAAGATTTTTGGCTACAATGTTTTTACCATTTAAATTTCATGTTTTAGATCTCTTAAAACTAAATTTAAAAAAACAAAACTTTTCTTCGTATTGGTCCTAACTAATAATCTATTACTCTTGGGGCAGAATTCGCAATTTTTGGCCATTTTCACGAAAGTTTTTTCTTCGAAAAGAAAAGTTTTTCAACAATAGAAAAAATCCAAAACAAAGCATAAAAAGCGTAAAAGTATAGTAGTATGAGGAAGGACAACTTGTTTTCATGATAAGACTTTAGGGGAACATTCAAAAATTACGTCACGCTATAGGGGTGGGTGGGTCTCGTAGTTTTTCGTGACGCAGCGTGACGCCGAAAAGGGGTAGGGGGGTCTCGTTGGAAAACGTGACGTCACGGTAATAATATTTTTATATGACTATTTTTTGTATTTCTCCACGAAAGAGGGGGGGGGAGGGGGGTCTCTACCAAACGTGACGTCACGCAAGGGGGTCTTTATTCAAAATGTGACTCAGCGTGATAAGGGTGGGTGGGTGGGTGGGTCTAAAATGGCAAATTTAGCGTGACGTAATTATCGAATGTTCCCTTATGTCTCGCTTGTATTTGTAATTATTTTTATATTGTCTACACATGCAAGAATAAAATGAATTGTGGTTGTAAATTGTTAAATAAATGCTTGGACTTCTTTTTTTTTTTTGCGCTTCAAAAGTTACATCGTTAGTCAAAAAGTTACAATGACGTAATTATCCTTCCTATTTTGTTCCTTTACGTTTTGTGACAAGTATTTTTGTGTGAGTTACCTTTTCAAAAATTCCAGCTTTTTTTATAAATTTTTATCCTGAATATGCATTATATAACAGTTAATTTGATTATATATTCTCTTGTTTGCGATCTTTTAACTTGGGAAAGTTTCTTCAGATAGCGAGGAAAGTATATCTTCTTTATCATATTTTCCATTAAAAAAATATATTGTTTCGCTTCTTTTATTTTCTACGCTAATTCCAATGTTTTAAACTCAAAATGACTTATTGATTCTTATTTTCTGCTTCTTTACCCCACACTTTCAAAAGCGTGTCGCTTTCTAATTCGTGGTTGTGCTAAATTGAAAAATTTAATTTGACCCAAAAGTGACAAAATGATGGATGACAAAGTGACAAGTTGCGATTGATTTCAACTTTAACTTGAATGAGGGGAAGGATATGACATTGTTATACAAAGCAATAGAAATCATCATCAATAGAAAAAAATGGATCAACTGTTCCTGTTTTAATGTATACATACCTAAACAAGTTTACACCACGGTACAACATACATGTCCAATATCTCGGCCGACTGTCAGTGTCTGTCAGTGACAAACAGAGATTGTAAATGGAGATTAAGGAGAAATCATTACGTCATGGATGTAATGGAGATACCAGACACACAAGCACACAAGGCTAGATCTAACATCGAGGCTAGTTATCTATTATGGAGATAATCTAAAAATCAAGGCTAAATAGATATATTTCAGACTTCCATCCTAGATCTTTTACTTCATCTTGTCTCAAAATAAAAAAGAAAGAAGGCTAAAGAAGAATGCCGGCTAGTTCGTCTTTGCTGACCATTGTGAGGTAACTTGTAAATAGTGTTGCCAGTGGCGACGTTTTATAGCGTTACTCTGTTTTAAATTAATAAAATAAAAAAACAAAAAACATTTAAGCTGTCACTCGACAATTTTTTTTTACCTTTTTTTACATCAAATAGTTAAAATATTTTGTAACAATGGCTAAAGTTCGATGTAAATGACCTGTCATTGGTTGTAAATGGAGAGATCACGTGCTCTGAATACTAAAAATGAGAATTACCGTGTAACGTTCGTGATCCTGATTATAAAGTTATAAGAAGTACCAAAATGGAAATAATTAAGAAGCTTTCATAATATAATAAAATAATTAACAATAAAAATCTTGATTTTCCTAAAAACGTTAATTTTATTCCAAGAAAATAAATGTAAATATTAATTCGTTTGTCATTCTAAGTCACGTGACCAAATTATTCCAGGTAAAATGCCATGGCAATAATATAAGAACTTTTAGTTCTAAAAGCATGTCGCTTCAATTATTCCAAGTGAAATGACATGTCAATAATATTAGAATTTGCCGTTCTGAAATTAGCTAAAAACACATGTTATAAAACACACATCATTTAAAGATATGAGCAAAAAAGTAGGTGTCAACATATCTTTATCAGATTAGTTAAAGCATTTGTAAACTGCTATAGTTATTTCCGACAGTCATTTAATTTGTGTTAAAGTTCTTTGTTGATCCACTATTTATCTAAAAATTAGAATGTCAAGAAATATTTTTAAAGATTTTGAAGCGTCAAATATGCCGGGTAATATTTAGCCAAAATTTTGGAAAGCTTAACAATTTATTGATGTCCAGTTTTTATAAAAAATAATTTTACCAAAATATTCCCAGATAAATTTTAGAAGAAAAGAAGAAAACAATATACAAAAATAAATAAATAAATAAATAACTGGAAGGCAATGATGCTGCATTTACACATTCATTTCAGCACATAGATTGCCGTTTGCTTTATCTTTTCCTTTTCGTTGTTCATACCAACGTTCAACATGCAACCATACCGAGATGAGAAGAGAATCGAACACCAAAATTGTTATATGACAGAAAACCATAGTGACAGCTATGAGGCCTTGATCCCCTAAAGATAATAAAATATCAATATTTTTAAATAAATTTATTTTTCATGCTAAAGTTTATCACTTTCGAATTAATTCTTCTTCTATCCAATTAATATATTTCAATTTATAGCAAGGTTTTTTCAGCAACTTTCTTCATTTGGAAAACTATAAAACTATAATTCATTGAAAGGAAAGTGAAATTTCTTTCAGTTTCGAAGAGAGGTCTAGACTAGACCTCTTAATCTAGAATAGACAAAAAATTGTATTCAAATTGCACCTTTTTAACTTCAACTTAAATCGAAGAAATTAAGGGAGAAACTCCCTCGGAAAGCAAAATGTAAATAGAGTAGCAGTTTTTAATAGAGTTTTCTTTTAATCAAATTAGTTGATATTAACATGATTGTAAAAAAAGGAAGGCTTTGTAATTTCATTAATATTTAATCATCTAATCAGCGAAGCAAAAAAAGACCTAAAATGTTCCATTGGGCGAGACTCATCTGTGATTTAAGGTACGTCTCACCTTTTACTTTTTCGCTCATCTTTAAGTTATCTATTTTGAGGTAGTGAAAGTATATATATATATATACTCCTTTTTTATGTAGAATCACAAATCACAAATTTAATTTATTAACCGCTTTCACCTATCTCACTTAAAAAAACAACAACATAATAACATGATAAGACATATTGGTTTCCTCCTGGAGACAAAATAACCAAGCAACTAAGTATTCAAAAACTTTTGTTTGGGGAGGGAGGCCTGTATTTTACTAACAAAACTCACCAACTCCTTCAGGTAGAAACACGGCAGCAGCAACTGCTTGTGATAGTGTTTTTTGACTTGCTAGAATTATTACAGCTTTGGCCTGGTCTAGCGGTAGACGTAACAGGAACGAAGCTAATGTATTGATTATAAGAAATAAGACATGCATGGCTAACATCCAAAAACAAATGACCAAGGCTGTTACACCTGTTATACGTTTAAGTCCACCATCTTGACTAGACTGGCTGGTTTTTACAAGAAGAATAAAGGCTAGTGCCGATAAAGCGAATATTTTGAGTTTAATTTTTCGACTTGGTACGCTGATGACATTTCTAATTTTTTTGTTAGTGCGCAACAATTTGCCAAGCTGAAAATAAAAAATAAAAAATAAATTACAAATATCGACAGAAATTAACCACTACTGCAAAGAACTCGATGACAAATAATGTCGATAAGTTTATAAACTTATCTTTTGATCCAATACTATTAACCTGAAAATCGGCATGATGAAATCTGTCCAAATATGTTTTGGTGTATACATATGAAACAGGTAAATAATAATTAAAGACCTACAGCAAGTGGTATGAACAGCGTGTAGAATAATTTAAGCATCATTTTCCCAATGTCAAAATTGACATTCACATCTGAGTAAACCAGCCATTTGAGATACAATGGAATGGTGAAGATACCAACGATATTACAGAGGACAGTTGTCATTACTGCCACAGCGACATGGCCTTTCATACCCATTACCTGTCGAAAATGAACGAAAGCGCATAACCCAATTTTCAAATGTCAAGCTTGCGCAATTTTGGGTAATCTTGCATAGAATATTAAATATAATGTTCATTGGCGTTATCATACGAGTTAAAAGCATTGTTTTTAAATTTTGTGAAAGAATAATATTCGCGAAATTAAGTTCTCACGAATCTTTAAAACAGTTATTTTCCATTCGCGAAACCGAGAAACTTTATTTTAAATTTTCTCTAAAGGTAGTTTATTTTTAAAATTAAAAGGTGTTGATCTATACAATGTCATGACTTATAATCTAAATTTAAACAAACATAACTAACCATAATAGCACCGGTACCAACAGTACATGGCATGATTACATACATGATCAGTCCAACCTTGCACTCAAATGGACCAAGATTCTTCCTTGATGCAATATCTGCCTTTACGGTTTGATTGGTTAATTGTGACGTCATAGCTATGATCGTTGTCGAATTCACTGTTCCATGAATTGATGTGGAAGGAGATAATAATAATAAATCGTCGAATGTAAGAAGATTGGTCAATTGTCCACCGATTACACACGTAACAACGAGAATACTAATACATCCCCATATGTAGGCTTTGTAGGCTTTCACTGCCTCTTTGATTGCTGATGTTTTTAAATACAATCCAACATAGAAGAACAGAACAGATACACAGATATATACTGTGGCATTGTGGTTGAAGAAAACACCTAGTTCAGGAACAAAAGCACCAAATACTACAGCGAAAGTCAGTACAATTGGTAGAAAGTTGTTGACAACGAAATAGGAAAGCCATCGTATGGTAATCTGAGCACGTGTTTGCTTTTCTGCTTTCTTCTCATCTTCATCTTTTGTTTGATGATCAGTGACAAGGTCATCGCTAGCTGACATGCTTATTGTTGTAAATTTAAATTCTAGACACATATTGATATTTGGAATATAAGAGAAGCTGCTCTGACCATATTACGAAATAATTAATAAAGTTAATAATAAAGTTCCAATCTAATTAAAAACATATATAGACAGGGTAACCAGCAATAAAATATTTGTACTTGTTCCAATCAATTCGAAAAGTATATATTTCTTTAAATGCATTTTTTCAAGGTTAGCATGTATAATTACAAATATATGTAATATATAAAAAAACCATTTATTTCTATTAAAATTAGTTCTAATTTTAATAGAAATAAATGGTTTTTTTATATATTAAATAAATATGGCGAATTTATTACCAAAAATATATGTAGTTTTGCAAGTTTTCGTCTACTTAAAAAGCAACTGCCAGGAAGCACAAATTTGAAAGCACCTCTAACGGGATACTTCTGCTTGTTTCTAAGGCTTTTTCAAAAATATTTCTTGCAGAACACATAAAGAATTTGCCAGCGAAACAGCATTTTCTATTAAAATATATACATCAAATTCTGCCAGAAAACTTGGAGATTGGGGGAAAATAAGTCTAAATTTTTTAGAATTTTTCTTGCAGGATTCATCAATTTCTGCCAGGAATCATGAATCACACAAAAAATACTTGTGCAGAACACATCCTAGGTTCCCAGGAGCAAAACACTGTGAGAACACATGTTTAATATGTACTGCTTGTTGGCAACTTTTGCTATAATCTATATATATGTAAATAAAAGCCCGAGCCCATGTGATAATGTCCATATACACTCACTTTCCTTAATAGTATTGCAGTAAGCATGTTTCAATGTATAATATTCTTCATATTTGTATAATTTTTAACATGCTTTCAAAATTAGGCTAGGATGTTATTTTGAACAATAGACATGCTAAATATACTTATTATTAGTTTGGTAATATAGGGTTCAAGATAAGGTTCAAAATTTGTACATTCGAGTCGTTCAATATGAAATACGAAAATATATAAAAAAATAGAAGAAATAATTTCCAAAATATCACTCCGTTTTATTTATAATATACCTTCAAGTATCCGAAAATCTTAGGTAACCTAAAAGAGCTCTAGTAGCCCCGACTTTAATTACATTGATTAAAATAAATGTTTGTCGTTCCTTTTATTAGTTTCCATGTAAACACTATGTATTTTTACATACAATTGGCTGGACGCAATAAAGAATAATACCTCGTCTAAAAAACTCCTGTGCCTAAATATTAGTGTAAAAACGAAAGTGAAATTATGACACAGAAAAGGAGAAGAGGAGGGAGATTCACATGGGTATTATATGACTATTCATATAATACCCATGTGAATCTCCCTCCTCGATTAATCTATAACCTGGAGGTTGATACCTCATTTAAGAGCCCTGTACAAGCTAGGCCAACTCTTCTGCCCCAACAACAATATGAGCCTCCGTAAAAATTATATTATATGAGACGCCCGAATTGCACAGGAGTACATGCAAATACATATTGTGAGTACATGCGCCGAGAATTTATTTATCAAAATACCCATATATATGTACGGCCATAATCATTTCACAAGGCCATGCAATAAAGTCTGTACGTGTACGGTCTTTAGATTATTAAATCTCAACGCCCGTACAAACCTGTATATGTACGGTGGATGTTAGGGGTCCTCTCCCAACTTAATGTTGTTACTTAAAACAAAATATTTAAGAAATATACCTTAAGTGGATAATTAAGCGGTTTTGAAATTAAATCCACGCGAAATCAATAAAAATTCGGCCGACCGCGAAATTAAGCACGATAAAGACTAAATTACACAAGGTAATAGCAAAAACTGTTACTCCCATTGTGGTAATTAGTTAAGGGTATAAGTTGAAAGTTAGTACTTTTTAGTGAAAAAAATTGGTACTTTTAAGAAAAAGTACTTTTTTTTATCACATTTTATTAAATTTTGATTGCTTAGTGCATATCATAATATTACAGAAAAGGTTTTTAGAAAAGAATAATGGATAAAAATCACCGCACTATAAATATAATGGTTTTATTATCTTTGATGAATGTTAAAACTTGAGTTGATGTAACTATAAGTCTCTACTCATTAATGTAAATTCTGGGGTTTTTGAAGATGTCATCAAAAAATTCAAAATGTAATGCATTGCAAATGGAAAGTGCTATGATCATTCGAAATGGAACAAGATGTATAATTTAATTGTCACATTGTCATTGTCATAAAAAATCATAGGAGAGTGTTAAGTGACACAATGAGTGGACGTAGATATAAACTACCTTAAGTGGATAAAATTTCGCGTGGATTTAATTTCGCG
>JAUEKX010422058.1:0-16630 GCA_031834005.1 Dendronotus venustus
ATTTCTATATTTTTGATGTTTGACACCTGTCGAGAAAGTGACTGTGTGACGTCACCATGTCAATATTTTGAAAAAAATATTTTACCAAAATTTTTCCAGATAAGTTTTAGGAAAAGTCACTAAATTTCAGCCCCATAGTCCAACGCGTTCGAAAACAGCAATAAGAAGTTCATCACCGCGGGCCTAGTAATTATTTTTACTTTAATTGTACTTTATCGGTACACATATTTTAAAAGCAACTGGAGGCTAAACCTCTAATTTTGTCCACAACCGAACCTAGGAAACTTAGTTTAGACTTTGAGCATTGCTATTGTGACACTGTAAAATAAAAGAATGTAATATAAGCTGTAATATAAAGAAGTTTAAAAAGGGAAGAAAAGAAAAGCATAGCAAGCAGCTGCTTGCATGTTGATCGTCCTAACTTTAGATGAGGATAAAAAAGCATGTCCCACGACGAAGAGAGAAGATGCAGTGTTTGTCAATTTAGTTCAAGAATTATTGATGGAAGACAAAAAAGACGAGATTGAGCTATGAATCCTTTATTAAAATTTTAGGATACATTGAATCCAGATATTACCTCAAAGGAATCCATTCGTTGGAACAAAAATAGTAAGACCAGCGCGTAAAATGTGAAATTCGAATTAAAAATTGGAATTTTTAATTTTATTGATTGGTCCTATTGCAGAAAAACAAGAACTATCCCATTCATACAATATATTTCTTTTTTTTTCAAATCCTTTTAGTGTAAACAGTACTTTAGAAAGTTCGAATTCCATTTCGAATGCGCGCGCGAGAAAAGAAAAGGTGTTAGTTAAAAACGCTCTTGTTGCAGTGCAAGGAGACAATAACGCAACGCGGTCGTTTTTATTCTGCCTACCACTCCCGCCAAATTTGATTTTTTATATCATTTCGCCAAATTTAACTAACAAAATAAATTCCACCAAATTATGTTCGGTAATAAATGCATTGCAAATCAGATTGTAAAAATATCGAAAACAAATAGTTTTTCACAGCCAATATGTAGATATGACCTTTTTCTCTTTTTTTTAATAGTTATTTATTAAATATAGTATTATAAATAGATAAATTTTATGTTTGTATTACAACATATGAATTAAGCCATGGAAATAAATTTGTTATTATTTATTATGACTATACTTGTTCCTTCCTGAAATATGATATATGAAAAATAAGTATTAAGACAGTCATTATTCTCAGAAATTGTGCATGGGGGATGTGAATGTCATTAAAGTATTTATTTTGGGATATATTTACTCGGCTTTTATCAATATATGTTTATATATTATTAATTAATTTAGAAATACATTTGAGCTTGTCTTTCAGAACGCGACGTGCCTCCTTATTCAACAACAAATAAATAAATACATCAGTAACAGCATTCATGTGAAGTGTATCAAGTGTATATGTAAGTGTTTTGTCGTACCACCTATGTTTAATAAAAGCTACAAGGATGTACGGTAGCCACAAAAATAAGTAGGTTGCAGTCATAATAGTACATATTTTTAATGATCTCATCTGTCTTTTCCGCATCGCGTTCTGGTGCTCCTCCTGTTGTGTCGTGCTATTGTATACCATGTTGATGAAATGCGCTTATTTTGCTTCTTAATCAGCAGGTACAAGTAGAGATTACATACCAAGACTGCAACACCTCCAATTAGAGTAACCACAAGTGGAACTAACATCTCCATTTCTGAATCAGCAGTTAAGTAATGGATAAGTGCGAGGATGACAATAAATAGGGGCATCAGAAATGTCAATTTAGCGTATATTTTCTCGTGGTTTTTGTAGTGGAAAGGGTATCGTACATAAATAAACCTCTCAAAGGAGAGTGTTATCGTGAAGTTTATTTCGAAACCAGAGAACACGAACTGCACGACTCTTGCCACACCCCTTACCAATCCAAAGATTTTGTTCTCAGGCTTTGCTAAGAATAGAATAGCTCTAGAAAACAGTATGGTTCCTAGACCCAAATGGGCTACGAATAAGGAAAAAGTTATACTAATGTGAATGTTTAATTTCTTTCCTTGCCATATTTTCCTTGTCTTCAAAATGGTCCAGATAGCAACTAACACAGATAAAATTATTAGAATTGATTGACCTAAGATGATATAGGTTATATACTGGTTCATCGTTCATATCCATGGCAAATTATCCTCATGAATTCGTTTCTATCAACAAGTAGTGCAGCTCTGTATTCAAATCAGTTTGAGTTTAATTTTATTTTTTATTTTTTTCTGAAAATTATTATTATTGTTATTATTATTTTATTTCGTTAATTTTCATTACCGGATAAAAAACAAGAATATCTATTATATAGTATTTCTTGATAAATATATTAGTCTAGCAACCTTAATTTTTCTATCACTTTCCTTTATGACTATTATATATTCCTTAACTAAGGTCTACCTAGATAGAGAGGGACAGATGAACTCTTCGAAAACGACGAGGAAGTCTGAATGGTCGCAAAGCAACAATCCAAGCTAAAAGATTTAAACGGTAGGATTGATAATAGGGGGAAAACTGGAGAACAAGACTTTTAGGACGTAGCAGATGGAACGCTTCTTATACTGAATGCCTCTGTTCTTGTATAAGATCCCCCCGCAACGAATGAGAACTCTCCAGAAACTCTGTTCTTCTTTTTGTCAGTACCTTGTTGTACTATTCTTCAAAATTCAATACTATTTTTTTAAACTTCGATTGTTAATAACTATGTAGACTTTTTTCACTACATGAAATTGTAATGAAGTTATTTATTTACAATTTCATTGATGAGTCTAACTCAAACATAAGAAAATCTTTTTATTCTATAAATTTTTTTATGTGTTGCCTAATTTTACTGCTAGAGAGATGTGTAGAGCTTAGTTATATAAACATACTGTAAAACTCATATTAATTCTAATATTACTGTTGCTATTTCGTTTATAGTGCAAAAGGAATTTGCCTATGAAAAAAAATCATGATTAAAATTGAATCGTCGTAACCTGTCACATATCAGTGCTAAAAATAACGCTTGAAAACCTGGCAGTCATGAAATGAAAATTAAAGCAGTGTAAAAATGTCACCAACCATGATTGTGCAATTCGAAGGGCTTGAAGTAAATTTATAATCTATTCTCGAAAAAGTGTAACTGTAAATACTTTACCGCATTAGTAACAAAAAAAAAACGTTTTATCTGGGCAAAATAGTAATATAATTTTTTTTTGTATATATAATAAGGATGATTAGGTAAATAGAGGAACGTCATGATCTGACATTAAACATCTTGCACAACGGAACCAATAAAAATGTTTCATGATTTCTTTTAAAAATTAGCAATCAGGTTATTTTTTTTTTTTATTTCACTCAAAATAAAAAAACTATGAAAACTAAGAAAAAGCAACGGTGTTAACATTCAGACAATCACACCATTAAACGAGGTGGTGACTTACTGCTGATAGACAAAATGATTAAAGTTTGTGATAACAAACTTTAATCATTTTGATTTACGTTAATCATCCAGAAAAACACAAAGCAGATTGAGAAATGCAAATATCAAGGTGATTAGTTACCCATTGTATACTTTATGTCACCAATTGTTATCAGAAGAAACTTTATAAACTGGACTCCGAAGAATGAATTTTATACAAAAAAGCCAGTAACTGTTACGCAGTCTAAAGCCGTAAGGAACTTTATTTCTATTTTGCATATAAAGCAGTACATATATGAATAAAATAGGTATAATTTCTGCAGAAAGGTTGAATCATCTTTGCATATTACTTTCTTTGTTTTATTACGATAGTCAGCCCGAGTCCCCGACAAAAAAGACACCTGTTTTAAATTACTTCTTTTTTTATTTTATTTTTTTGCTTGTAGTCCCTCCTATGTACCAGAGGTTCCCAATTTGACAAGTGATATTATTTTGTATTTATAAATATATATTTATTTGTGAACATGGAAATTTCCGTTAGGAAGCATCTTTTGCTTTTACACAGGTTGGTTTAGAGAAAAATACTTTTAACAAGAATATATATTTTATTGTTTCAAAAAGACGCATGTAAAATTTCCGATATATTTACATTTCTTAAACTTTTCAGTCTCTTTATTTTGTAAAACAAAAGTTCTTTGACATAAGCAAAGATATTCCGAAGAAAAGTATTCCAATTGCATAGAAAGATTTCATTTCATATTATATTTTATATTATTATATTATTATGTGTGTCATAGAAATTAAATATAGAACCTTAGAAAATTTTTTTTATTGAAAGTTCGTCACGGAATAACTTGCTCCTTTTGCGAAGAAGCTTTTAAAGCTGTTTAGCTACCTCTTTTAACCTAAAGTTTTTATGCAGCACGTCTTTTATAAGCAACTCAATTTACCAGAATAACCTCAAGTTGGTTGTAAATTATACTGTTGTGAAGAAACATTTGAAGGTCTTCTTAGTGATGCTCCTAGCTTCATTGTGTATTATCAAGTATATCAACACATCACATATTGCATTCAAATATCCAAACGGTTCAAGTATTTCGGAAGTTTCAACCAAATGTGCGCTTTTGTAATAAAAAGCCAAAAAGGTTACAGTCACAAACGGAATCCAAAGGCATATGTATGTGGCAGTCATGAAAACGCAGACCTTCAGTGATTTCAACAGCTTTTTCTTTATTGTCTTACTTTCTTCGTTCTGTTTCTCGTCGCTACTGTGAACCATAGTGCATAAGATTTTACGCTGCTGTTGCTTGACGATACGGTAAAGACTTATGTTGGAGACGAAAATGAAGACTCCTCCTAGTAGGATAAGCAGTAGCGGAACAAACAGCAAACTCTTATAAAATAAGAAGAACAATAGTGCAGCAAATGAAATTAATACCACAGATGAAAATAATATTCCAACAATAGCCTTCTCATGTCTTGTGTAGTAAAATGGGAATTTTACTGCCATAAATCTTTCCACTGACAGAACAATGGTGAATACAATCTCGAAGGAAGATAAAAAAACCCTCAAATTTCTAGACACGTTGATTATGTCTTTGTCAACCGTTCCAGTAATTAAGATGATTGTATAGTTAAGCTGGACAACTCCTAAGCACATATGTGAAATGAACAAACAAAAAATAATTGTTTGATTTATGTTTAATTTTTTTTGGCCGTTCAGTTGTTGTTTTAGAGACTTACTTTTGAAGATTATATACAGTCCAAAAGCATTAACTGCAATAATAATGCAAGATTCTACAAATATAATAGGTTCCAATATATTTAATGTTGATCTATATGGAATATCCATTGTTATTCTAGTTCGTTATCCGAAAGAATATTTCTCTGACTTTCCTCATTCCTTTTTTCTTAGACTTCTATATCCATTTGATTAAAACAGTGTTTATTCAATAAATTATGTTTCAAAACATACGGCTTGTATAATATAATATTGAAAACTTTCCTATATTTTTAATTATTTTTTTATATTTGATAGTACAACAGTATAATAAAAGAAATTATTTAATAAAACTTTTTGTGTGCATATATCATATAATATCTAAATAGCGCAATAAAATTACTTTTATTGGAAATGGAAAACAAATTCCTATTTTAAGAAACAAAAATTATTAAAATTTCAACATTTTCCTATAATGATAATATTATGTGGAAGAAAGTTCCCATTGTATACTCTCTGTCACCAATTGTTATCAGAGGAAACTTTATAAACTGGACTATGAAAAATACATTCTATACAAAAAGTTGGTAACTGTTACGCAGTCTAAAGCCGTAAAGATTTTTTTTTTTGCAAACAAAGCAGTTCATATAAGTTTTCAGTCAGTTCTTAAACTTTTCAGTCTCTTTTTTTTTCCAAAACAAAAGTTCTTTGATATAAGCAAAGATATTTCAAAGAAAAGTATTTGTATTGCAAATATAGATTCATATTATATTATATTTTATATTATTATAATATTATGTGTGTCATAGAATTTAAGTATAGAACGTTAGAAAATTTTGTTTATTGAAAGCTCATTACGAAACAACTTGTTACTTGTGTGAAGAAACTTTTAAAATTGTTTAGGTACCTCTTTCAACCTAAAGTTTTTATGCATGTCTTTTATAAGCAACTCAATTTACCAGAATAACCTCAAGTTGGTTGTAAATTACACTGTTGGGAAGAAACATTTGAAGGTCTTCTTAGTGATGCTCCTAGCTTCATTGTGTATTATCAAGTATATCAACACATCACATATTGCATTCAAATATCCAAACGGTTCAAGTATTTCGGAAGTTTCAACCAAATGTGCGCTTTTGTAATAAAAAGCCAAAAAGGTTACAGTCACAAACGGAATCCAAAGGCATATGTATGTGGCAGTCATGAAAACGCAGACCTTCAGTGATTTCAACAGCTTTTTCTTTATTGTCTTACTTTCTTCGTTCTGTTTCTCGTCGCTACTGTGAACCATAGTGCATAAGATTTTACGCTGCTGTTGCTTGACGATACGGTAAAGACTTATGTTGGAGACGAAAATGAAGACTCCTCCTAAGAGGGTAAGCAGTAGCGGAACAAACAGCAAACTCTTATAAAATAAGAAGAAGAATAGTGCCGCAAATGAAAGGAATACCACAGATGAAAACGATATTCCAACAATAGCCTTCTCGTGTCTTGTGTAGTAAAATGGGAATTTTACTGCCATAAATCTTTCCACTGACAGAACAATGGTGAAAACTATCTCGAAGGAAGATAAAAACACCTTCAAATTACTAGACACGTTGATTATGTCCTCGTCGATCGTTTCAGTAATTAAGATGGTTGCATGGTTAAGCTGGACAACTCCTAAACACATATGTGAAATGAACAAACAAAAAATAATTGTTTGATTTATGTTTATCTTTTTTTGACCGTTCAGTTGTTGTGTTAGAGACCTACTTTTGAAGATTACATACAGTCCAAATACGTTAGCTGCAATAATAATGCAAGATTCTACAAATAAAATAGATGCCAATGCTTTTAATGTTGATCTATTTGAAATACCCATTGTTATTTCTGGTTTTGTCATCCGAAAAAACATTTCTCTGACTTTCCTCATTCCTTTTTTGTTAGACTTCTATATCCGACCATTTCATCAAAATATTATTTATTTAATAAATTATTTTTCAAAACATACGACTAATATAATATATTATTGAAAACTTTCATTTATTTTTAATTAATTCTTTTTATTTAATGGAACAACAATATAATAAAAGAAATTATTTAATAATATTTTTTGTTTGCATATATCATATAATATCTAAATAGCGAAATAAAATTAGTTTAATTCCTTCCTTTACAAACAAAAAGTATTAAAAATTCAACATTTTCCTAAAATGATATGAATTCATGAATAATTGGACCGACTATCCAATCATAGTTAATACAGAAGTATGTTTTTCAGCATAGTCGTTCATTTTCCTGTATAGCCATTCTTTCATTTTGTGTTGGTCTTCTTCGTCGCTGTTTGCTATTGCTAGTGTGTAGACAATGTTTTCTCGCACTTTTTCCAATGTTTGCCTTTCTGATAGTGAATCGTTGTCTTTTCCATTTACTGGATGATCTTTCAAGAAACTTTTAATCTATATATTGACAGAAAGTGATAGATGGTTTACGTTGTGATTAGCAGAGAAGAATGTATTTCACACACATAACAAAAATTCCCAATTTTAAATAAATTTTGCAAAAGAAACATTTTGCTGTATTTGAAAAAAAAAAAGCAAAAATAAAGAAAGAAGCAGTTATAATATTTTATGAACATGAAAAAGTTTATATGAAAATCTTTATCAAATATTCTTATTCTTACGTTTTGATCAGTGGAACTAACCTTTTCCAGCATGTCTTTAGTATTAAATCCTCCAGCAATATCAATAATCAGTTTACTCATATCATGACCACCTCCGTACCTGAGAAAAATATTTAAAATATTTTGATTTTAAAAACTAAGGGCTCTTCACATTATACAATACTTATATGCAAAGAATGATCTCATTTTGAAAGTAAAGTTCCCATACCGCGTACCCAAATCAGAAGAGGGAGCTTTATTTACCTCTCGGAAAAGGTGTCGTAATGTTGTGTGATGAACTGCCATACTTCCTTGCGAAAACCAGCTCTGCTTAAATATATCATCATTGCGCCAGTATCTTGAACACGAATTAAATTTGGATCCAAAGATTTTGATAAAGTTCTGTTGGAACGATAAAAGGAAAATCATTTGTTAATATTATGTATATTGATTTAATTGCATGGACTATAAAATACTTGTCATTACTTTACATTATTTGAGATAATAAATGTACCAAGAAAGCTGTTATCAATTCCTGTGATTCATTAACACTTACAGTTGGATACAGAGTGGTCCACAGAAATCTGTATTTAACAACAAAAGACCTTATTGCTCTGACAATAAACGTTGTGAACCATCATAGTGTATCGCACCCCGTTTAGATCACTGTTGTGTCAACGTCATAACAGGCACGCTTTAAGGTCAAACACCAGCGAATTGTTTTCACTATTCTCCCTTGTAGAGATTTGACAAGTCGCGCTGTTGTCCTTAATGCGTCTCTGCATAACGCAGTATGGAGTGGTCACTTTGTACCAGCGATAACGCAAATTAGCAAGTTACATACTGGTTGATCTTTGACTTGAACATGGAGAAAGCTTTCATTAATATTTTACGATCGGTGTCCATCGGCGAGGTCTTGTACAGGTGCCACAAGTAGTTGTAATGCTCCGTATTGTTCACGTTGAATCCGTATATCAAGGCTAACAACCGATTTTCAGGGGATATATCTCCCAAGCTACAAAATGAAAAGGGCAATTATGCCTTATTAGTTAGTTAATCATAAATGATTAAATAACTTGTGCTGTTATTAAAACACAATATTTTAGCAGTAAATTACAACTTTTTAATTATTTAACCCTTTGATGACGGTATCTTTTTGGCAAAATAATTTAGTTAAAATATAACAAAACCTTAAAAAATGGTCACATCCTTCTTTTTGATCTACCTTTAGATCACAACTTACCGACCTAAAATAACTTAATCTGAATATCAGGTTACTGTGGGCTGAATTGATTACAGGTGGTTCAAAATGGTAAGTAAAGTAGCGAAGGAATTAGTTGAGCACTGGACACGGTGGACCTTCCGGCTAGTACTACATGAATTACTACCTTTCATTTTTGAACATCTTTTGAAAAGACCCTTCAGCTTTGTTTTTGATCTCCTTAGAATCATTGTGTTTCATTGCAAACACCATCGTCTCCAGACGCTGCAATCTAAACCAAGGATTAGTATTTATTAGGCATGATTGAGTGTTTTTTATCTCCTAGGGACGTATTTAGACCAAATCAAACATCTGCAAAGAAACCATTATGTTATTATTTTGAAATTATCCTCCTCCTTAGAGCTTCGACGCTATTTTCTATTGTTTTTAAATACGTTGTTGCTTAGAATAATTTTTTTTAAGAATAAAATGAAAGTAATCGGTAATTTTCTAACACAGCAATGTGTAAAGTTTACCTCGTTTCAACTGATAATTTTGAGGAATCCCAGCGATCATCGAACATTTCGGAAACGACCAAATGAGACTGTAATCTCCACGTGTACTTCTACAAAAAAAAAAATTAAAAAGGAAAAAAAATCATATTTAAGCTGCATTTCTTTTACGTCACTTTAACTACTTATACATACACCTTTTTTTTAACAAGAGACCAGTCCAAAAGAAACCTTAGGTTCCCCAAGATTTATATAAAATTAAACTTATTGAAAACTTTAAAGAAAACTTGGAAACTTTAAAACGAATAAGATGTTTAAAATTTTGAGGTTAATATTAAAATTTACAATTATAATTTAAAACGAAGGTTCAAATTTGGAAAGTTAATAAAAGCAAAAGAAAGAGAACTTGAAATATTGCAATTTTAACGTTCTTTGACACTTTGAAATTACAGAATGGCACTTACGGAATAATTTCCTTTTAGTTGCTTGTCTTTCATTAAACCTAAAAGACAGTCAGCTTTTGACCGGAACATTGTCATGGGTAGGTAATCCATTTCATATTTAAGGTATTCACTAATATTCAAGGCTACGATTGGGTCAATAATCCGGTCACAGGCTAATTTAAAACTGTCATGTATAAGGTTAGCACGATCAACTGGTGGAATGACCTGAAATTAAGATAAATAAAGGATGCTTATTACTCAAAATTTACTATATTTTCCTACAAAACATTCCAAAGGAAAGTGTTTTAATATATATTTACAATATTGACGAGGGTTGTAGGTTATAAAATAAAATTTTCTTAAAACATGGTTTTAAATCGTTCCAATTTCTTTTTACTGTATCAATCAAATTGATAGAACAGTTTGGGTTAACATACATATCAACTACAGTACAAGATTTGAAATACAATTTTTATAGAAAGGATTATCTACCTTATGTTAAGTGCTTATTCTAACTACTTTTGGTAATTTATCTTTACCTTTTTGTCCTGTTTCAGTTGCTTAACTAGCGCACTCCATGTGTCTTCGTCATACCTGACCAAATAAAATCCTTGCGCCGCTACGTTCGCTTTTAACCAAGTCACCTTTGATGAGAGATTCAGTACCAATTCTGTGTAGGAATTCAAACATAATTGGAACGTTTATTTATTGAATCATTGCAATGCGTAACAGTCGGGACAATGTTTAACACAATCCTTAATTACTGATACTTTGGCTCATTTTTGTCTCCTTTTAACATGGACTTAGTTATTTTGAAGCAAGAGTTTCTTTTTAAATTAGTAATACAGAATGAAGTTCAGGATTCTTTTGAATTATTACATACGTACAGCATAATAAAGCAGAGGCTAAGTGAATCTAGAATCTTAAATAGCTTATTAAATAGCTTAATAAATCTTAAAAGTCTTTAATAGACTTTTTACTATATATTTGGTCAATCTCCTTGAAGGCTTTCGATTCCAGATAATCGTAAAGATCGTCAATCTCAACTGGACGGAAAATGTCGCAGCAGGAGACATTTAGATAATAGGAACAATAGAATATTTGTTTAAATGTCACCCGCCGCGATATTACCTTTGGTATTGAACCAGACCAAACTCTCGGTGTTATTTTCATTAGTAATGTAAGTGAAAGGTATGTGCCAAAGACTGTCGTTTTTCAAAACATCTGACGTATTCCCAGTGAAGTTTCCTAGGGTCATCTCACTTCTTGATATGGTTGAGTTTGATGAATTCGTCGCATTTCGGCTGTTGATCACTTCTAACTTCCTTTCAACTTTCTCTTTAGCCGTGAGTATAGATTCTTGTGTCAGTTTAAACGAGCTCTCGCTAATTCTTTGAATAGTAACTATTGGAAAACCTTGTTGACAAACCCACGAATCCATGATGGTTTTAATGTCCAATCTTTCTGCAACCTTTAAATTAAATTTATTTTTAATGATAGAATAGATTGGTAAGATAAGGTAAGATAAGATAAGATAAGATAAGATAAGGTAAGATAAGATAAGATAAGATAAGATAAGGTAAGATAAGATAAGATAAGATAAGATAAGATAAGATAAGATAAGATAAGATAAGGTAAGGTAAGGTAAGATAAGGTAAGATAAGATAAGGTAAGGTAAGATAAGGTAAGATAAGATAAGATAAGATAAGATAAGATAAGGTAAGATAAGATAAGCATCACACGTGTTATGCGTATAGAGCTATATATATCATATTTTTCATGTAACAATATGATGCTTTATTTGTTTTATATCGAAAACAACTTTAAAAGTATATAGCGAGTAAACAAATGATTTGCCATCAATATATAAGCCATTGCTTTGCTTTGCTATTTGTAATTTTCATGTCATTCATAATATAATGTTCATACTGATGATAAACAACTTATCGCCTGTTGTTCGTGAAACATTGTATACATAGTTGTTCCTACCTTTGATAAAGGCCCCCATAAGTCATCAGTCATTGCATTTCCGTATTGGAATTTCTCTAAATAGTATTTCAATCCTTTTGCAAACTTGTCTCGAAGAAACCCTTTCAACATGTGCAATACTGATGCGCCCTATAAGTGAAGTATTATGACCTAAACAATTTAGTTTACTACGCTTCGTTGATTTTATACGATCATTATAATAACGAATCTATATGAATTATCAGTCCTAACAGTGCATTGTTTATTTTATACTATCCCATGCATGCAAGAAGCCTAATTTTCTGTCCTCAAAAATGAATTAAATTTTTAAATTCAATGCATTTTCAGCAAATTTAAATCAAGGAAATTTTCTTTCCCAACAATGAATTCCTTATTTGGAAAATATATACTTTGAAAATTTATTAGTTAGTATGATTTAAAATTTATTAATTAAATAAATTAAAAAGGATTTTAATTTTTTTCTAAATATTTAGATGCTATATCCGCAAATTTCCCTGAGTAAATCAACGAAATGTTTTGTAATGTTTTATAGATTAGAAAAAAAGAAAAATTTTTTTTTAACAATTTCTACATTATCACCTCAATACAATATTTTCCCTTTTATTTTGATATTGTTCTTGTTTTGGTGTTTTTTTATTTAATTTTTTAATTTAACTTTTATTTGAACAGACCTATACATGAAATTAAAACAGAAGTTTGAATTTTTGTGGTAAGCCTGAAGCATGACATATATCCCCTCAAATTGTTATTAACTGTATTAAGAACATTTTTTCTAACCTTGCTGTAAGAGATGGGATCAAAAAGCTCCGAGATTTCAAAGTTACCAATAACATTTTCTTGAGCTAACGGGTGAGAGTTTTTCATTGAATCAAAAGATATGGCAGCTGACCATCCAGTTGACTTTTGGATTTCAAGCTAAGGAAACCAAAAATGTTACAATGTTACAACTCGTAATGTAACTTACCCTGCTGGTAAGTCCCGAGGCAAAATCTTTAAAAGTAAAGCATGTAAGAAAATCTTAAGCATGATTTGATAATTTAGCATTACAATTGTACTATGTGTATTATGAAAACGTATGAAACGTATGAATTTCATATCAGAATGTTTAGTCAATTTGACTTCATGATAAAATGTCTGGTATAACTCACAGGTATATATTGGCTATTGATTTTTTCTACTGCCAGTAACTCGAAGAAACTTGCAAAACCTTCATTTAACCAAATATCATTCCACCATTTCATAGTGACTAGATTTCCAAACCACTGAAAATAGACATGTATAAAGCATAGAAAGAGAACTATTAAAAGCTAAAAAATAACATTATATGATATGAAAAACACTGCTTCAAATCTACACGTGAGAAGAGTATGGAACGGGCTGCAATTAATACAATAAGAAACGAAGAAAAATCTCTATTTTTAAGGTTATGATGAAAACTGTTTATGGAAGAGATCTATATTGTAAACTCTCTGTTATGTAATTACTCCTTTGTTGTTATAGCTCACATTTTACCTGGTGAGCAAGTTCATGAGCAATCACCAGTGCACCAGTCTTTTTGTATTCTATTGTTGAGTACTTCGAATCAAACACCAAAAGTGAACTTCGAAAAGATATAAGTCCCCAGTCCTCCATAGCACCAGCTTGAAAATTTGGCACTGCTAGCAAATCTAAGATACAAAAACCAAAGCAAAACAATTATATCGTTTAGTTAAAAAAGGTGGTAGGGTTATTAAGACTTATTAGCAGAATTCCCGCCATCAATCTTAATATTAATTTTCAAGATGTTACACAAAGCCGTAACTTCAAAACAAAGGTCTTCCTCCAAAAATTAACTCTTACCAACTTTAGGCATTGGGTATGGCGTATTTAAGTATTCCTCATAAAATTCTACCACTTTTGCAGCTGTGATTGTGCTATACTGAAGGCGATCTTCGTCTTCTTTTCTTCCGTATACACGGACCTAAAATGATATACAATGTTTTTATGATGAAGAACCTTGCTACTACAATTATAATGGCAATAAAAGAAATTCGAATCAAATCTTCCTATAAAGTGTCACTTTCAAAAAAATCTATTTCAAGAATTCTTCATTCATATAACCATTCAAATATAATTTTATCAACCTCGTTTCCCAAGGCCTCGTTTTAATTTACAACCGCAAAAAGAGAAAGCTTATTTTTTTATAACAAAGAATAATGGTAAAATAAATAGAATCTCACTTTCACACCACTTTTAGTAAATTCTTCTTTCCATGTGTAGTCATGAACTGTAATCGCTATTAAGTACGTGCTCATTTTAAATGTTGGTGAAAATACAGTGGTATTTCTTGATGAGTCTCGTAACAATGTCTTCGTCTCCTCTACTGGCATGTTTGACAGAGCTGTCAAGTTGTTACTATGAGTAATACTGATATGAAAGATTGCCTTGAAGAATGGTTCGTCAAGACAAGGGAAAGCAGAACGAGCATCAGTTGGTTCAAAATGTGTTGAAACCATTGTTCTAGAAATAAACCAACGCAACGCCTATTAAAAAAAAACTTCGAAACTCTTAACGATGTTAACGATGAATTAATGTCATGAAATGAAAGTCATTAATAGTTCTCACAAATTCTGCAACTACTCTACAGATTGAAAATCGCCGACAATATCATTGATCGATCATTGAATGGTAGATGGCTCGTAGGATTAGTTTTTAATTATTTCAGATAAGATAAATATATCTTAAAAAAAACAGAATGTTTGTCTTATTCTACTTCTTATCCACAATAAAGAAGGTAACTTTGCCAAACTGCTTGTTTCTAAAATAACATGTTCTTCAAATTATTATTAATAGTTTGTTGCGTTTAAGAAAAGAAAAAGAAAAAGCAAAATGGTTCTAGTGGCGAAAGATGCGAATGACGAAACATGGTTGAAGAATGAACTTTTGAGAGCTACATATAACTATGATATGAGGTTGGTTTTTATCAAGAAAAGAGATTATGGAGTATTATGAAGAATTGAAGCCTTTTTCAACTTCATTAATTCTGACTCAAGGAACATTTTCGCAACTTTGCGCCTCTTTTTATATAGCCTGTAAGACACGAAAATGCGTTGATGAATTTATGTATTTACTTAATTAATTTAATTTGACATTTTCTTGTTATTTTGATGTTCCACTGCAGTTTTTTAGGCTATATATAATGTAGATGTAAATAAAGTAATCAATTGTATTCATTATATTCAGTCATTGTTACCTATTTTGTTGGTTTTCTGTGTAGAAACTTTTATAAACACCACCCAGTTTCTTGTTGTAATTAGCTTTATATTCAACCAGAACATCGACAGCGCTGTCTTCTTCCAATAGTTCTTTCAGTTCTACAACAAACATCTCAAATTCTGCAATGTACGAAATTGTTTGGTACTCCAAAGACTTACTACTGGCTATTACTGTGACATTTATTAGTTGCAAATCTCTGCCGTGAAAAATGATTTTTTTAGTAGGATTCTCACATAGTAGTTGCATATTGACGACACCAGTGAAATTGTCTTTTTCCAGGTCAATATCAAAATCTACAAAATATCGTATCGGTAACAAATCACCGGGTAGCCTTGCACTGTTGTGGGGATACTCTTTTTGGTTGTCCACTGTTTTGTGTTCAATACTATGCAACCCGCTTCTCCATTCTCGATGCGCAAGACCAGCAACCGAGCTATTTACAACAGACCTTGAAACTATAAACTTTGACTTGATTATACTTCTTTTAATTCTGTGGCTATTCAATATAAAACCTCTAGTAGGTATCTCTCCGTCATGCTGGAAATGTTTCAACATAGGCTTAGCAATGAATGCGCAAGCAATTATGAAGGAAAGAGTTGACAGGATAATTAACGAGGACATAACAGTATGACCCATCTTGTTAGTTTTATATCCATACCATTTTCTTTCATCCTTTCTTCGTTCGAAGGAAAATGATCCTACCATTTCGTTACTTCTTTCGAAAACTATTTACTAAAATAATACTACATTTGATTCTTTGAATCTGTTTCTTTGTATCAAAACTCTTCTTTTTGCAAAATTAAAATAAGCTACTTGCAGAACTATTTTCAACTTGCTTTCTAGCTGCTGTAAACCTCTACAGAAAATGTGTATCGATGGTTGACATTTTGTTTACCTCAAACATATTAAATGAAACGCACCGATAAGCATAACCTATGTTTTGCAATGTTTTGAAATAAATCCAAGCATTTCAGTATCTATTTTCTCATTTCTTTAACATTTTGCTTGCATCTGCTTGAGTATAAATGACGAGCGCAAAAAAACTCTAATCTATCAAAATAATTAACACTAAAATTCGCTACACGTGTTATTACAGGAGATGTAAACATATGTCCTTGTTATATATTTTCTGTATGAGAAATACATGTTAAAAAGAGTGTTCCTCTTCTTCTCTTCCACTTCTTCTTTTCAAAATGAAACACAAGGCATGTTTTTAGAAAAAAATTATGTGTCATTCTTTAAAGATGTAGTCGTAAATACAACACGATACTACACGGTTTCCTCCAAATTGAGGTTCTTAGCTGCTGGATTTTATATTACGGGTGGCGATGTATCTTATATTTTGTGCAACATATTATTATTTTTTTATTATTATGAACGAATGTTTATACAGGATAAAACCAAATCAAAAAAATGCTAAATATATACACTAGATACAAATT
>JAUEKX010422169.1:0-13783 GCA_031834005.1 Dendronotus venustus
AACTTTATTTGGTGATCCATGGAAACTGTGTAATCAAAACAAACCACCACCATTTTTCGTTTCTGATGCTGTTTGTGCTATGATCTTTTAATTCTTGTCATTGATAACATGGCCAAGTTTGTAATTGCTGGAAAATCGGACTGTCCTTTTTATTCTAGGGCTGAACTACTAGCTGATGAATTAGTCTTAAAAGTTCCTAACTTTGCTGTCCATAAAATTGTCATAAATCCATCAGATTGGGAGGAATGGGTGAACAAGACATGTGAGCAAAACGGATGGAATTGTGCTACTCAATCTCCTCTCGTCTGGAGAGAACTGATAAACCGAGGTGGAAAGGGAATTGTAATTGGAAGTTGTAATGATTTTATGGAGTATGTAAAAGGGTATTATGGACTTGTTTGTTCAAAATCTACAGATGAGTTAAAAGCAATTTCTGAAGAAAACAAAAAGACAAAAGAAACTGATGACGAAAATGAAAAACAACAAATTGCAGCTATCAATCCATTTAGGATAGCTGTAACATATGCTGACTCTCCTCTCGCATATAACATTCTACCATTACTTTTTGGAGACAATGTCCTCAAAAATAATCCAGAGATATCACTTTCATTACACTTTAAACAACACAATGAGAATTCCAAAGATATAATTGATGCTTTCACGATGGAACTTCAAGATTGTGCACAGTGCAAGTTACGAGAAATTATTGCAACAAGCAACGTTGATAAGTGTTTGGAGCAAGCTGACCTTGTAATTCTCCTAAATTTAACCAAAGAAATTGATAACCAGTTTCTTCTTGATATGAAAACCACTGCATTGTCTTTAAAGAAAGCAATCCATGAGCAAACCAAAATTGTATACGCTGGAGAGAATGCTGTAGTATGTTGTAATTTGCTTTATAAATTCATGGATGGTGAAGCTCGTGAGAACCTGGTAGCAATGACACGATTTGAAGAAAACATTGTAAAGTCAGCTGTTGCTAAAATGTTTGAAGTTAATTCTGCGAGGGTACATAATCTACTTGTCTGGGGTAGCACAAAAGAATTTATTGTTGATTATAGTCAAAGTATTGCTTATGGTTATAATGGGGCATTGTGGGGTCCACATATTGAAACATTATCACATTCTGTTGATGAAGTGATTTATGATAGACAATTTCTGGATAAAGGTCTTCCTGAAAGAATAAATAGCAATGAGTTTACAATTTCAAATAAGTTTCTTTCCTTTTCTGCTGCCTTCATCACACAAATGAAAGATTTAATGACCGAAACAAACTCAAAATTTATGTTTTCTCTTGGTGTTGTATCAGATGGAAGCTATGATATACCAGAGGGACTAATTTATTCTGTACCTGTCACTTATAATAGTGGTCAAGGCTTCAATGTTATAAAGGATTTGGGGCTAAATGAAACAATAAAGGAAAACATAAAACGATCTGCTGGAGAACTTGAAAAATATTGTCATGAATTAATTCAGCAATTAGAAATACCACAGACAGAAGATGCATTATAGAAATCCTAAAATATATATAAATATTTTATTGTAAATTAAATTTAAAAAGTGTTGTACAGTATATTATTAATAAGTTCGATTGTTTATTGATTATATATATGCGTTAAATACACAGTATTAAATATATATGTTCAATTTTAACTGTAATATTGTCTTTATCTATTTACTTTACTACACATGTGTTTTCCAACTCTCTAGATGATGTCTTTTGATGATGATGATGAAGATGATATCTTTTTATATACGTTTTTGGTTAATATTATTAACTAGTCATTAAATTTACAAAACTAAGAGTGAAGATGAGCGCTTTATATTTTACTTCCCCAACTTGGTCCAAATTTTTCGGAAGTTAATAATATCTAGAATTGTTAGTATAATAATATTTGCCAATATTTCATAATTATTTATCCATAACTCAGGAACAAAAAATGACTAGTAAAAGATCATTTACTACACTGATGATGATGAAATATCGAAAAGCTTATGAAAAAACTTAGTCATTTTTTGTTCCTGAGTTATAGATAAATAATCTAAAATTGTAATATATATATACCTTTCAAAAGAAAAGAATCGAAACTAAATTTGACAACATTGTCAATGTTTGCTTGAGTTTAATGAAAATGCTGATTGCCAACCTTTTTTCTATAGGAAATAATTTACTAAATCATCGTTTGTTTCCAATTCCTCATAAATTTCTTTTCATAATTTTATATATACGGTTGTATACTTTAGCATAAAAAATTTCGGACGTTAAAATTTCATACATAAATGATTTGTAATTTCGGACAAATTGGTCATCTACATTTTGGACAAAAAACGATCTTTTCTCCCACGTGAGATTCTTTTTTGTTAAGATTTTGCATATAGTAATTTTTTATAAGAAATTCCAATCTATTAGATTTTTTTAGGCTCAGATTTGCCAATAACAGCCGTAATTTTAGGCGTAGAAAAATATATCGGATAGGAAAAGTTTCGGAAGTTAATGTACGCTATAAAAACTATTTTTACTTAATGTTTGCCATTTTTCGCGAATAAAATAAAAATCGCAAAATTACATTTCGAAATTCAAAAGCAACTAATTTTCGCAGCTATTTTTATTTTTCTCAAATTACCAATTTTATTTTGCTAATATTTAATTGATCACGATTATCCAGTTACTTTCACTTCTAATGAAAATAAAATATTCAAAAAAATATGGTATTCAAATAATTTGTTTTTGTTAAACTTTTCTTTTCTTTTATTAGGATAAAAACTTAAAGCTAACAGAGATTCTCCTAATAGTAATAAATTATTTAACATTTTAACTAAGATTGTTTGTTAGTTGGATTGGTGACAACAGTTGGAGCTGTCTTAGTCACTAAACAGGTCGGTGTACAACAATGGATTTGTGTCATGGTGTGTACAGGGTCTGGACAAGTAAATATGTTTTTCCCTGGTTGTTTCTTACAGCTCACAGTGTACGAGCAATGTGGATTGATCAAAATCTTACATCTCAATTGAAGTTTTTGTGGTTGATTTGCTCTATAACATCTCTTCACTTCTTCAACATAAGAGGTTTTTCTGGAACAAAGTTGATATTCGTCAATATCAACAGCGCGTTTTGTACGACCAGCAGCATTGCCATAACGACCTATAACATTGGAAATATTTCAATTCATATTTAATCATCTATGATTTTAAATTCTTTGTTTAACTTGAATATAAACAGACTTTTTTTTAAGGTGAAAAACAAAACAAAACTGTTAAGGTGCAATTCCACCTGAGGATTTTTGCCAACAATTGTCCAAATCTTTGATCTCACACGGAATCCAAGACAAAAAAAAAATCGTGCACAAAAACACATAAAATCGCTTCCACTGTTTACGCGAACGATCTAAAAAATTTTACCATTTTTTCTACTGCACATTTGAGTTTTGACGACTATTGTCATGAAAATTTATTGGAGAGCAAAAATTTCTTTTGCGAATTTCCTTCCCTTAAGGTAGGGCGTATTATAGTTATTTAATTTTTTGTTAAATTGTTGAGCTATCTTAATTTTGGAACAACTGAGGCTCACTCATTGACCAGTTTCTTATAAAATAAAAAATCATGTAAGCAAAGTGAAATCTTTGCATTCCGCATTTTTAGTTAACCGAACTAACATTATTTACTTTCAAGGTTCTTCCGGACGACTTTTTCAATTTCACTCGGTGCATAAATCCCAACTTCAATGACTTTGTTGTTTTGGCAGAATTGTTGGACAGTTGATGACAATTTGGAAACATCGTAATTCCGCAGAGGTAGCATGTTGTCATTTTTCACCCAAAATCTTTGGTGTGGGAATTTGTAATTCACCTTAATAAAAATCAAGAAAAATATGTTTATAACACATAATTTAGCATAACTTCATTTTTTTTAGCTCAGTAAGTTCGCTAATTTACTTTCTAAGCAAGTTTCACCTGATTTTGATTTTCAGTATGTTGTGAAACAATACAAGTTGTGAAAGCATGGCCTATCGCTATGTTTTGCTGTTTGATTTGAGGTCTCATTCTTTAGCAGCAAAGGTTCTTATACAAAAAAATCTTTAGTAAATTAAGATATACTAGGTAATAATACACATTTTGATGTTCAATTTTGTACTTGCCTTTTTCAAAGCTTTTAGAACGGAATCAGTGGACGGTTCGTCTTTTTCCATGTTCCAAACATAACAGGTGTTCTGTTCGTTATCTCTCATAACGTTGACTCTCTAAAGAGAAAAAAGTTTGTTAGTTTTTTTTGTTGTTTTTTTTCAAATAAATACTTATTCCAGGCTTGTTTTTCACAAAGATTTCTAACAATCTACGATAACTTAATAATTCAAAAGATTTGGTTGATTAAGCCAAATCACTTGGCATGTTCACGTTCCAGCTGGAAATATGCTATCATTTAATCATTTTTATTGATTATTTTAATACAATTTCAACCTTTCTTATAATTAATTTAGAAACTTACGAAAAGGAAATCTTTCAAATAGGTGGCAGCTCCTCTGTTTCCATGTCTTGGTACATCATATACCAACACTTGGTTCTTTCTATCCACTGTTATCATTTCTTTGAATGTTTTGCCATTCTCCTCAAATTCCAAATCGAGTAGTTGAGCCTAAAATAAGTCAAATATCACACTATATATTATTATCTTTTTTGTATTCCATTCATGATTTCATTTCATAACTTCGCTCACTAAATTAATTCTTTGAATCCCAGACTGAGAGAGAGAATTAGAAGAATTGAACTTGAATCATAGCGGCAACTCGCACTGTTTATTCTAAAGGTAGTGCTTTGGTAATACTGCAGAGGAAGCCAAATATTCTGGATTAAGATTTAAAAAAAAATTATACCTGTGCTGAGCAAATAACCAAAAGTGTCAATAAAATAATTCGCACCATCTACAAAGAAATGACCAATATAAGAATTATTTTTAAATACCAATAAAATTGAAAGAACTTTGTAAAAAGAAAGGATTAGATTTTACAAATTTAGTTATAAAAATGCTATGAACATACCTTTTTCTTGAACGTCTACAAAACAATTTTTTTACCGATGCCCTTTTGTTTTGTTTATTAAATGAGAAATGTTTAAGAAACTATTCTTTTTATAAAAAGGCTTTCGAACCGAGTTAATCATCAAGCTGAAACTAAATCTTCACCTATTTCACCAAGGTTAACCTTTAAACCAGCCAGTTATTTAGATAGTATTGCATTTTCAGAGAGTTTCGACAGCTGTTTCGGCAGGTGGTCAAGTACAATATTCTTGATGCACTTACGCTCACTTCTCGGTTTTTGAGTTTAGCTTTTTTTGAGACACTATGCAAATAAGAAATGAAACGAACTGATTTTGTTATTTATCTTATAAAGATCTCGCTTATAAATGTGGGTCAGTAAAACCTCTGCAACCCCAACCCTAATGATACCTGATGATCAATCTTATGAGAAGTGAACATCAATAGTATACACGTTTTTCTTTTTATAAGAAACATGAAATTTGAGTTGAGCTTGACTGTTCTTAATATTTTCATATTTTCAGCCTGCAATGTTTCTTAAATGTTTCTTAAAAGTACATGGGAAAAGAAAACCGTTGGAAGTAGTTGAGGGAGATGGGGATAGAAACATCTTCGATATCATCAGTGATACTATGTCTGCTGACTAGTTAACAGAATGATGTATATGTGTTTTTAGTTTAATAATGCTGAACAACATTACTTTTGAGAAAAAAAATTTGATTTTGCTTGACTCTGCCAATGTTTGAAAATGTTTCTAAAAATTTAGGCAATCTGAGCCTCATCTTTCTTAAAATCATGTTTCTTATAAAACAAAAGACGTGTAGATGATTGATTCTTTCCTTTTTGTATTTATTTATTTGCGAATCTTCCCAATATTCCTTTATATATAATTTTTCAAAAAAGCCCATGAAGTTAGCATCGCATGCCTTTTTCAAAAGAAACTTTCTTTTTGTCGTTGTGTTACATATAAGACATCAAATTTTGATATATTTCCCGATTTGCCAATGACTTAGTAGGCATTATTTTTTTTTTTTTTTTTTTTTTTACATTACATTACATTTTCCAATCATCCTTGTCTATTATAACAAAATTGTTATTTTCGACTTTTTTAAAACGCTGTCATTTAGCGTGGATTTTTGACATGATTTACGTCATCGGCAGTTAAAAGGTTTAAAAACAACCAAGGAGTAATTCTTTTCAAAGGCAACAGAAATCCACACATTTCATACAAACATCACTTACAATTTGCGTTCATAGTTTTAATATTTAGTTTTCGTTATTTATTCAGCAGCTTTTACACGACACTCATAAAAACTCTTTTTCTATCAAAACTTTCGATACTTGAAAATAAAGAGAGTTGCCTCCTCCGCAACGCCTTCTATTTCATGTCAAACATTCATTCTCAAGCATCTAATCAACATGACGTTATGTATCAAATGAATACAATAAATACTTTACTAGTTGCTATTTTCAATACGTTAATATCACTTCGAACTGTTGAGAAAGAAAGACTTTTTATTCGTTGTTTCGACTCGATCATCAAGATCCCTACAAAAGAAATCTCTGAGCGAAAGTTTAAGATGGCAAAATGTTTTTTTTAAATATCCTGTTCTCAAGCAAATAAGGGAAATAATGAAACAATTTCTTTTTATTATTGTTCTTATATTTGCATTTTCCTAAATACAAAAATTCAAATACAAAATCATTTAGCTGGAGCTTTAAAAAGAGCAAAAATTATTGACGAACAAATAAATAATAGAAAATACTTTATAAACAATACGAGAGATATGGTAACGATCTATTTTTCCAGAAATCATCGGAAATCTCACTTTAAGTAAACGTACAAAATAAAGGCTACAACTCCAAGAAGAATTAATACTGCTGCACCAATTAGAATGTAATACTCGTAATAAGTCTTTTCGCCTTTTGGTTTTTTTCCTGGCGGAATAACTGCACCTGATTGAAAATTAAAATACGAAATACATCTGAATAAGATATTTAGATAGAAAGATAATGCCGTGATAATCAAAGGGTTTATTTTATCCAAAATGCTTTTTTAAGGTAAAAAAATTAACAGTAAGGTTTATATGAGCCTTCGTTCAGAAGTAACAAGAGATGATGTTGTTTGAACTTTTTTTTCCATTAAGATAGCCTAAATAAACTTTTAACATCGATCTAAATCTCTTGCAAATGAAAGTATGAGACAAGGTAGTTTTTATTCAATCTTACAGCTGAAACATTATAGTAAGTGTGCTCGATAGTATGATATATATAATAGATAGATATATATATAAACATAGTATATACGATTGTGTATACCATCATGCTTCCACATCTTATAATAATATCGATGATCGTATCAAGATAAATAAAGAGTCGTTTACCTTCAACATCAAGAAAAGCTGTAGATGAAATTTCATGAACATCATTTTTCACGAAAACTTGAATAAATCCATAATCTTTCGGTTGCACTTTATTAATTGTCAACGTACCTCCCATCACTTGGTACGTCGAACTAAACAAACAAATAATAAACAGAGGCGGATCTAGAATGCTGCAAACACATGCGTAGGAGAGCAAAAATACAATAATGACAATGAGAAATAGTACAAGATGATTATACTTTCACTCTCCTTCGCAGATGTTGAATAACCATCACTAACGAAATGTTCATCAGCAATAAATCTAAAATAAATATTGAATAAATAATACCAGAAATACATACTTAGTAATGTTAATTCGTTGACCATTTTTAAACCAGTCATATTGAAGTATTCCTGATCCAAATGCTTTACCATTGAATGTAACAGGTGTATTGGATTTCACCTTCATGTCTTCTAGTTTTTTAGAAAAATTTGGAATGACTAAAACAAATAAATAACGGAAAGGTTTATACAACTTGAATGAAAGAAGTGACGTCATTTAATTATATTTTATTAAACTTGTAAAATTAAATTGATTTAGTATGCAAGGGAACTAGCTCTCTCCCTCTCTCTCTCTTTGATATCCTACGTTATCCTAGCTTCTATAAATATGTAAAAACTATAAAGTTTCTTAGACAGCATACTAACCTTGCACGACCAATTCCCCTTCTGATGACCTTTGGCCTTCTGAATTTTTAACATCACATCTATAGTTACCGGCTAAACGCGGATAAACGACCGGAATTTCTAATACATTTCCGGATGATGAAACTCTATAATCTGTATTTGAGAAGTCGATGATTCCTTTTGGTCCTGTCCAGCTGATTTGAGGAGAAGGCCTAAGAAGGAAAATCTGGTCTTATAATCACTATTTTTTACAACCAACACCGTCACTGACATCTAAGTAAAAAAGGCAGATCGTTACTTGCTTGCTTTGGCTTTTGCATTCTTTTTTTAATCTGTATGATATAGCCTACCCTGGAGATATCTTTTAACATTTAAAAATCCAAAGATAAAAGTAGAAGTTGCTTATAAAAAGTACATATGATTTTGGGTGGAATTTCTATAATTTTGATGAATTCCACTTCAATTTTATTTAGTACTTATACAGAACTTGTGTTTTCCTCACCTCCCGTTAGCTGAACAAGAGAATTTGAAGCTTTCTCCTTCAAATGTTTGTGTTCTCCTTGGAATGCTCTCCACGAAATTTGGTGAAAAATTGTTTTGTAATTCTGCAAAAAAAAAGAAAGAATACTAACTCTAAACTCCGTTTGCGGTCAAAAAGTAAAAAAGTAAGAAACTGGAAAAATTGCAACTAGCGCTGCTTGGACAGTAATAGACATATGGGAAATAAATACAATTTTAACTCATCCCTATGGTATTTAATAAGTGGTTAGCTATTAATGTTCTTACTAGCAATTTCTTTGAAGATATATCTTACAGATTGTACGTAAGGACCATTGTGATAAAAGATGCAAGAGATTCCACCTAGCCGATCGTTTACCTCCTCCAAATCATTGGGAGTCACGTGGGTGAACAAGAGATTCCCATTGGACAGCTTGAACCGGCGTCTATTCTCCGCTAGTAATACGGGCTGGCCGGATTGCGGAACATTACCCCATAAAACATTTCTTGGGAAAGTATAAGAGATTTTGGGACATTCTAAAATGGTACTTCGACCTATCACAACGTCTCTTTGGATCGGAGTTTCTGTAAAATCAAATCCTTTGGAGAAAGTTCCAAGAGCTACAGTAAGAAAAAGGGAATGTTATACATGCAACACCCAACCATGCAACAAAATGTTCCCAGTTAAGAGAAGTCTTCCACTTATTGATAGAACAATCGTATGATGATTGCATTTTGCTTGAGATTTTCCATACTTTATATATCCCGCCAGGATATGTAAATCATGGCAAAAATGGCCGAAAAAACGAAGTTTATTACTACAAAACCATACGATTCATCAGAAATAACATAAGCCTTCGTTTCATCAAATATTTTGAACACTCCAAAATAATATTCTAGTTATTCTAGTTATTAAACCCAAATAACCCTCAAAATCATTCAATTCTTATTAGAAGTAGTCCATATTACATGCATTAAAAAAGTAACACCTCACTTTTCACTTTCAAAGTCTTCCTCAAACTTCTGATTTTGCCTCGATTATTTTTGACAATACATCTATACTCTCCATCGTCGAGTTTATAATCCAATGCAGAAATTGTCAACGTAAAGTCTGCACCACGCGAGATACGTTTATCAAGTGCGGGGGAGAGCACAACATTATTGCGTGTATATTCAATACTCTCGAAATTCGTATCCACCGTCATGCATGATAATGTTACTGAACCACGTGGCTTGAATTGACCAATAGGATTGAACAAAATTTCTGGTAACGTATTGGCTAAATCAACGAGTAAAAAAATGATAATATATAAAAGGAAAATGAAATAGTTATATAATATTATGACTAGATCTCACAAAAATATTTTCAGATATTACTGTTTATTTACTTGTTTATTGAAAAACAGATTTTTCATTTTAGGTTGGGGATTTGCATAAATGGGTATTATTCTTTCTAATTTTTGCTCAACTAATTTTCGAGCTGCAAAAGGTTTTTGCGAATTTGCGAATTGTGTATTTAGTTTGCCCCGCTTATAATATTTGTAATAATTTGTATCAATTTGTGATTTTTGTTTTCCTTACTTTATACGCATAAATAAAGTTCAAGTTAAAAGGGATAAAAATATAAACGCTATTGACATATGCCATTCTTGGCCATCATGTTGAAATCTTTTCGGCAAGTTAAAAGTGCTTTACACGTTAATCGTAAGAACCTAGTTTGTAATAATACTTAAAAACGGGGCTGCTAATTCGTCGTTGTGCTAAAGATTTTATTAAAATTGAAGTACTTTAATTTTTTGACCTAAAAATGACAAAAGTAACCAAAGTGAAAGGGATCAATAATCTTTTGAAAAAAATCTTATTTAACATAGTCTAATCCTTTATTGTGCCCAAATTTTATTACAATTGCAGCCGCACTTTCACTTTTGATCAAAAATTTACAAAACAACGACTAAGTGTCAATAAACTTCATAAATTTTACCAGCGTCTTTTTAACAATTTATTTACATCTCCTTTGGAACTTTTGGATTTTCCCACTAAACCGGTGCAATTATATGCATAATTACAAAGTGAGTAACGAGCGAGCACGCGAACGTTGAAAAAAAAAGAAAGAGAATTACAACGGTGTGATGAGATCGTGTTTCCAAGTGTCTACTCTTCATCCTTCGTCCACAAATGTTGAAAATGAAATTGGTCTAGTCTAGCACAAAGGCAAATATCCCTCTCTATAGTTTGTGCCTGTTTTCAACCAGATTTTAGTACTACGTATGGCTCTGGTTATCATATTTAGAGAAAACCAGACAGGTTTTGTTTTTCAACTGCAGCTAAACAGTAACATAAAACTGACCGTAGTACCTACTAATCTAAACCATAACCATTTAAAATTACCCTAACCCCTCCGTTTTGAATTCTTACCTGCTACCACAGCTAACCAAACACTATACATAAGCAACCTCATAGTAATAAAATTTCTTGTACCGCAATCTTCTAGGATGTTTCTTGATATAAGAAAAGTTTGGTATCGATTTACGTATTTATACGGATTCGATTTGGCAACGTTTTCAAAACCTGAAATTTCTTGGAAGCAGAGGTAACAAAATAGTGCCAAATATCACCTGTACAACCAGTATCCATCAGTACAAACAGCACGTTTAATACCAAATGTTCTCACAAAAATATTTAATTAATGTGCAATTAAATATAGCTCGATATGTATTTATTATGAGGTTTTAATTAACAATCTTTTATTATGTCATGTTAGCTAATTAGTTAGTGTTGCATTTGGCAACAGTATGTAAGTTATGCACAACCATTTATCTTAATTATATCAATTAATTGATTAAAAAAGAATCATAAATGCAACTCTAACTAACTACAAAGTTTTTATTGAATGAGAATATTTTATTTTTCTCAGTTTAGATTCTTTAGGGAAATATATAAGAATACATAGTTTACTTTCGTTCTGCTTTGGTATGTAAGTACCCTTTCAGAGGCGGATCTAGAATGTAACAAATACATGCGTAGGAGAGCAAAAATGCAGGGATGACACAGAGGCGGATCTAGAATATAGCAAATACATGCGGAGGAGAGTGAAAATAAAATCATCTTGTACTATTTCTCACTGTCATCACTGTATTTTTGCTCTCCTACGCATGTATTTGCTAAATTCTAGATCCGCCTCTGTGACAATGAGAAATAGTACAAGATGATTTTATTTTCACTCTCCTTCGCCTCTGCCTTTCTTAGCTTCGAATATTATTATAATATCTATTGTTATTATATTATAAAAAAAATCGGCTGATTTGTTTCAGGGAAAAGTGACTTTATTTTCCCTTTGATTTTATTTTCTTCCCATTTTACTATAGTCCAACATTTTACACGATAAAATACACATTTTTCATTATAAGCAATCTCGATGCTAAACTAAAGCTCTGGGTGAATAGCGACCTTAAAGGTAGATACATTTAGAATTTCAAATACCTGGTTTTTTTTAGATTCGAGAGGAAAAATAGAGAGTGACCTAAGTAATTCTCGTTATTGTTTCTATCGGAATAAAATTCTATTTAAATTAAAAAATAAACTTCACGATTGTAAAGCAGTAGAGATCATGTTTAAAATGATCGGACTACTCCTACGGCGACTACGCACGAGAATGGGATTATTCCAACCATACAGCTAACGAAAGTTGAAAGCAAAAGTTTCCGAGTTTTGATTCTATTATTTTTCAAATTTATTCACACTTGGGCTATTATTGGCTCAAAAAAGGAAAGTGTTTTTTAAAAGGGAACTTGTGTTTAGCAATCATGTTTTAGCGGTATCGCTCTTATTTTATTTAACTGTTTGAGGGTTTATAAGAATCTACAAGAATAAAAAAAAGATTTTATTTTGGATGTAAATTTAATTGGCTAACATGAATTGTATTTTAAGAATTCGCCGACACCATATTCTTTTATCGTTAAGTGGTTCATTAGACGGCGTCGTTCCTTCCGTTTACCGTCCAAATATATCAAACTGCTTCTCTCGATCATCTCATTCACCAACACTCGTTCATCCAAAATATTTTCATTGTCTTTGTTAACCAGTCCTGTAGGGAGCTTTAAGATTTTCGCTTCCAGCTCCAACATACGTGTGACAGTCGGCAAAGCGATATCATGACGCACACCGCTCGGTCGAACGTGCTTTGTTATGTTCAAGTATAATTGAGAGTACTTAGCAGGTAAGTACAAGAATGTTTGATGAGACCAGTAGGTTGTGAATTTACCTTTTCCATTCCAAAGCCATCGGTTGAGTATTTGACTAACATCCCAATCTGAAATCCATCGACCTTCTGTTGTTTTCGTTTTGCGGTTGTTATAGTAACTCACTTCCGTGAAATATTCATAGAGTTTCTCAATAGCCTGCATTCCCCACGGACTGGTCCACCATTCAGATGTATTTTCGATCTGTCCGTATAAATCGGGGCCGGACATTGTCCGGTTACTCTCCCATATGTGATTTTGGTCAAGCATTGAGAGTTTTCGAGGGTTTAAAATAACTCCATCTGATACAAAAATATATCCACTGTAGTTACGATGAGTTTGTAAAATATGCGTCAGACAATCATAGAGGAAAGCACCATAACGTGTGTTTACTTTTGCAAAATTAGCATCTTCGAACGATGTCTGTTTGTTCAGATAATCTGGTCCGCAATATACACGATGTCGGAAGACCTTTTTGTACATGACTTCAAATAATGGTAACGATTCGAATTCAGACATTGCACCAAAGGCTGCAATAAATAAAACGTCTTTGAATTTCGGTTGCAAACATTTCTCTGATTTGTCTCTGTTACTCTCGACAATCTCTTTGTTATTTCTAAAGAAATTCCTGGATAGTCGAGGTAATTGTAGGGTTAACTGTGTCTCATCCGAACGTAATGACCAATATTCTAAAAAAGTAACAAATGTACGACGTATGTTTGAGCACCAGGTACAAACAATTGTACTTACCGATGGGTAGCGGCTGTGCAAAATTATTTTGCATTGCTTTAACCTTAACAGAGGTGGATCCAGAACATTTTTCAAATCTCAAACATTTCTGGAGGAGATTAAAAAAGTAGTTATCCTTGAGAAGAAAACCTTAAAATAATGTATTTCTAGCTCTCCTTCGCAGACGTTTGACGCACTCCAGATCCGCTTCTAATCAGAGTACGATTCACAACGCAAGTT
>JAUEKX010422280.1:0-11839 GCA_031834005.1 Dendronotus venustus
GTCGTATTTCTTCTTTCAAACTTGTGTTCGTCGAATTAATTTTATAAAACGGGGCCTTTAAAGAGGTCGAAATTGAAAAAAAAGGCTTCGTCACTTTGTCGGCTGGGTAATTTGTTTACCGCATGCGAATTTTCATTACCGACAGTTTCGTCTTCTTCGAGAAAAAGTGGAAACAGACAGGCAGACAGACACACACACAGTCATTCTTATAGATATAGATGTAGTAATATTCAGTTTTGGAAACAAATGTATTGAGTGTTATTCCAGAATAATATGAGAGATGTAACGCTGAAAATACAGTCGCTCTAAAAAGAAATCAAGTAAAGTCCAAGCAATGAATAATATAGATAACTAAGTATCTGCCATCTCTTTGGTCTAAGTAAGTCCTTTCTCGACCCTCTTGGGGTTTTAGGGCTAGACATAATCCGAGGTTCAGTAGTTATTCTCTTTCTATAAAACATGACACAAGAAATAACGATAGCACTGACATACGTCATGTACACGCACCGTTTCATAATTATCATCTTATCAGAAATTGTAGACACGTAAAATAGCATGCAATATCATAAAGTACCTTCTGAAGATACTATTGTTTATGTATTCGCATAGCTAAAAGCCAACCACGTTTTAAACAATAAATAAAACGACCCTACTTTAATTATTGAATTAAAGCTTAGTACACACCTCTAGATATTATATTATCGCGTACATAAAATTATGAAATATAGTAAAATATAGTAAGGGGAAATAATCATTAGAATATTTTATTTTTATTTTGTTTTAATGGGTTGTCTACCATCATCCACACGACTGCTAAGTAATAAATAGTAAAAGGGAACCGATTTGTATCAATATTTTACATTCTTTTAGGATTCTTTCTTTCTTTATTTGTTTTGGAAGAAAAAACGAATCAATGGGAATGTCTTTGTTCAAGCCACATTAACTTTGGAGAAACAGAAGCTAGAGAATTATCTCAAATTCCAGTAGATGTATGTACAACAAAGAGAGCTAAAAAGTATACACCATGGAAGCCGATATCGTATTAATACTTTAGTACACCATGAGTCTGGAGAATCAGTTACCAATGACCCACATAATTATTAGTCCGAAACCAACTATTTTATTCCAGGGGTGTAGATAACACATACGATATGGGATAACATGGAGAAAAACTACGTGTTATTTTTCTCTCTCTCTTGAAATAACGAAAGTGACCAGTGACACAATTCAATGTGCATAAAAAAGATTACGAGGAGACATATATTTGAAAGGAGAAGTGATCTTTAATCTCCAGTTATTCCACAAAAAAAACGTAACAATTTCAATTACTATTAGTATTAGTAGAATTGGTAGGTATCTAACTTCGGTAACAGAGATCCGAAGATCGCTATAATCGTTGTAAAGGTGTAGAATGTCAAAAAAAAAGTTAGCATCGTTTACCTATATTTTCTAAAATATTGATATAGACGCAAAGAGTTCGGGATATCTAGTTTCATAATAATAGGGTATTGATTATTCTATGGGTATTTTGAGGGGAATTTACGGACACGTTTCTGGGATCATGAGAACAAAGAACACAAATTGTCGGATAAGAATAAAGTCTGTCTATTTTGGGCAAAATCAAATCGGTAAAAGCTGTTCATCAATCTTTGTTAGTCAATTTATCATTATTTTAACTATTTAAGGTTTATGTTGTACATTCGATTTTAAACGTGATAAATTAGAAAAGGATATTTATATTGTATGTCGTATCTCGTAGAATCATTTCCACACCAGGTTACTAAACCTAAGCTCAGTGTTGTTTGCGGAAGTGTCCTTCACTTCGATCGAATCAGTGTTATTATTAGCATAATGTTTGTTCGATAAGGAACGGCATGACTCACAGCGTGAGCAATGCGATTTCTGTCGCTATGATTAATCTCTGATTAGAAGTAAGTGCTCAACCCGTAACTGATGAAGCATACTTTATGATATTTCCTATTTTTCTTCTGTGGCCTCCCAGTCACACCTGATCTTTGTGTATTGGTTTCTGAATTGAGTTAGATTATGCAGTGTTGCAGGGTTTGCTTTTACCACTAAAAACTAACAAGACAAGGTAATAACAATGATTTCTTGAATAGAATAAGAATACATTTTCCCAAAGTCAATATTGGACACCACTGTCACTGCTGTTAGGCAGGAGTGGGGTGCTCCTTTGATTCGATCAGGTTCTCGAATGGATCACAAGTCCAATCCTGTTGACTGACCAGAAGTCCAATGCTCTTGTCTATAATGACTACTGACTCAGTACTGACCAGTTCTCGGATGGAAATGTTTGTTAGTTGGACTGACACATTATTACTCAGGAACAAATTAAATATCTACAAGTTCCTTATTAACTCTATATAATAGATACACTTTACATTTGGTATTCCGACCCTGACAACCATGTTCATGTTGGGGTTGCCTCAAATGCATTCATTGCCAGGGAAGCGCCTTTTCACGCCTTTCAACAGAAGCCGCAAGATTATGGCGTTATTTTTTCTTGTTGCTGGTCACATTTGATCATTTGGGAACCTTGTGTTCGATTCTATATTTCCTGCCTTGTCTGCCTATTGTTTTGAAAATATATCCTCTCTCTTACTCTTACACTGACACTGTGTTCAGTCTGCCATTCATTTCATGACGACACAATCATCCTCCCGCACATCCTGCGCTCATAATTCAAAGCTGGTAAAATTTGAGTCCTATCCAATCATAAGTGAGAAGATTACAGTATGTCCAATCCTATTTGGTAACTTTAACTTTTGGGTCAAACATACCTATTCCTTTGAAATATTTCTTTTGTGCATTTTTGCATTTTGCCATTGGGATTGTGTAACCTTTTTTGGTCTAAGTCAAATTTGGGCCAAAATTGAATGTACCCTTTACATCATTGCGTCATGATGAATTTAATAATGTAATTATGATTATTGTTCAACTGTGCCAAGCCATTATCATAATTATGAAATTATCTTTAATGGCCCAAGTGATGCTATAAAGATGAATACTACATTCATTACTTAGGTTAGTTCCATGACGCTATTGATCAGTAATACCAGGACGTGGTGAGACTGCTGAGGAAAGCTGTAGACGAAGCCCATCGCGTCATTCTGGCCAAAGACGGGGGGCTAACCACACTGTGTATGTGTATGATATATGTCCTGTCACTCAACTCCGATCAAAACGCCGTTTGCTGCGTCAATGTAGGGGACACTCATTAATACCATTTTATTCTGGAACGGACAATGCCAGGTAGCTGACATTGCATTGTTGACCAATCAGCTACACCACTCCTTTCATTTGGATTGAAATCTACTGTAGAAACAATACTTCACCTCTCTGTCATTTTTATATTTAAAAGGCAGGCGTTCCGTGCCCGAAAACTACCAAGGTCCGAGGTTTTAACATCCTACCTAAAATACTATAGTCAGTTCTGGGGTAATTATATAAAATGGCCGCTCGCTACATCAATTGGTAAGGAGTGCCGTCGGGCTAGGAACTACTTCGTTTTTAAAAAGAGTACCCTGAACTTTTATCACGTAAAGGTCACAAAGTAAACGTGATGTTGAATTCCTCTGTCACTTGTCATGTCTGACATTTGAAAAATATGTGAGGGAGGGATCGTGTTACAAAGTTTAGGTATTGTGAGATAAAGATTGACTAAAAAATGCTTCCTTGATAAAAATTCAAATATATAGTCAACAGTGAAATAGACTTTTGAAAATCGGTCAACTTTAGAGCTTTGGCAAATACAGTTCGTCTGGGGTTAGCTGAGTCTAGTCTTATTTTTTAAAGTGTGTTTCCGTGGTGAAGCGATAGTCCTACAGCTTTTTGTTTCAAACAATGTGTCTAGATTTGTAAACTAGTATACTATAGATATAGTGACTGATGTCTGCTTTTGTGTACCCTGTGGTTTGCATAATATGTATCTTTTCACCCCAAGTTTCTTTCAAGTGATTGTTTTCTTATCAAGTCTTAATCAGGTTTTTTCATTTGTGAATTTTTTTAAATTTCAGATCAGAAATATTATATGGTGACTAGAAAGCTTTTCATAATTCAACTCAACTTCATCAGGATGGCTCTGTAGCTACCTCCCTATCACAATGGAGGAAGAAACAATGTGAGTACCTATGACGTGTAGGCTTTTTCTTTTCTGTATACTTCCAAATCACCTTTTTATTACAATCATGAAAGCATTGGTTTTTTTAAACTTTAAAGATGAACTTAAGAACTCTTCATGAACATTTGTCTTGGAAGGTTCCTTTCCTGCACTACTTTTACTTTTGAAGATTTTGGTCTGTTGTGTGAAAAATAATTCCTATGTAAAATCTTTATTATCAATTAATTTCTATCAAGTGTTTTTTCTCTCTCATATTCCATTGCAGAAGAGAGCCGAAGAAGATCAAATTTGGGCTTGAGATTTTCTATGGTAACATTCCGGATGTCGTTCCTTACGTCGAATTGTCTCCCCTAGATGACTATATCGTGGCCAGCTACACAGGACCCGATGCGGGTCTGGCGTATGCAGAGGGCCATACAGAAAACGGTGAGTGTCCGGTGTGCGGCGTACGTTGGTGTGCAGTGTGACGGATGAGGACTTAGAATTAGAATGGTTGAAGCAGATTGCCTTCATCTTCATGTCAATCATTTTTACAGGCCTTTTTTAAAAATTTCATTAATTTTAGGTACTCCATGTGAAAATCTTCTTTTAATTATTTGTTATTGTCTTCTGGAGACTATTGACATGACTGCTGTTTAATGGGTAAAACATTCTCATGTTTCTCTGATGCTCGTCATTTGGTATTCACATCTTAATGGAGCCTCACTTTGTTCATCACCCACAAAAGACTGTTTTCGGGTAAAATGGAAAAGCTTCTTAAACAATGGCATAGGGAGACATAGAATAGAATTTCCCCTACCTCACTATTCACTATTGGTTTTATCCACAGAGTCTAATTGTCGTTATTTGTTAAATAAGTAATTGGGCCATTTTTGTTATTCTTTCACCAGTCTACCACCCCAACCTAGTGGCCGGTGTGCGAGATTGGAATCTTCGAGACCCGAGAGCCTATGGGATCTGTATATCTCTGTATGAACAACACCCGATCTCATTCAAAGTCTCAGGTATGACCCGATTTGTATCCGTTCTGAAATGGGGTTGATTTCTTTACAGATTCAAAGTTTTATTTCGTTCTATTATGCCATCATCGCCATTGTAGAGGTTTATGGTATGTGATATAAACTAGCTTCATTATCTCTATACGTCCGTCTTTCTCTATCTGCTACAACCAGGGGAGAATCAGAGGAGGCAATCAGTAATCAGTGATAGCTTTCATATGGGTTGTTCATGTTTATGCTATCAGCTATCACAAAAACCCAAGACCTTGGCTTCTTTAGGTGGCTATGATGTAGATTCATTCATTACTTTCGTACAGTATTAATTATATTGTACAATTTTCAGTTTCGTGTGCACAGAAAATATGTCCTCTTTTCCAGTTGATGTCTTAGCCACCTTATAGAATATACTAAGAAATTGCTCACATTTCTGTCCACTATACTATAGTAGTAGTGGAGTGGAGTAAACTTTTGCTATAATTTCTGTCTTGATAATGCATCTTCTTTCCTTGGTTGTTCCAGGGGAGCCAATGGCTGACAGCTATGCTGTGTGTGTCCGAGGCAACAACTCCATCATGATGGTGGCTGATGGCGTCAACTGGGGAGAGAAGTCGCGCATGGCCGCACGCTGCGCTATCTACGGCAGCATGAAGTACCTCAACTACAAAATCTTTGAGAGGAAGAGGAAGCCGGAAAACACTCAAGTATGATAATTATGGATAGCTTGTTTGTTTGTCATGTTCTTTCTTTAGATTTTTATTTGTTGGGAAAAAACCCAAATGAAAGGTAGATTGAAATTTGTTTTTTGTTGGGACTGGGATGCGGGAGAGATTTCGTCTGAGAAGAGTTGTAGATACGGGTTTGGTCCAAGAGTACATTGAAGAAGACGATTGTTTGAGGTTAAAGAAACAGAATGAAAAATAATTGTGAAGTGAATTTTTAACCGTTTTAAGGATTTGACCTAATTGATCAATTTTCCTTTTGTTTTGTTGTGTATACCAGGACGTGGTGAGACTGCTGAGGAAAGCTGTGGACGAAGCCCATCGAGTCATTCTGGCCAAAGACGGGGGGCTAACCACGCTGTGTATGTGTATGGTATGTCCTGTTGCCAACTCGGATCAAAACGCTGTCTGTTGCGTCAACGTAGGGGACAGCTTTGCCTACATCTACGCTCACAACAGGGGCATACGCGAGGTGACAGTGGGGTCGCACGATGTCGGAAGTGAGCGAGACATTCGAGACGCCGGCGGGGCCGTAGGGCCAGTGGATGGTCAAAACCCAGAACTCCACAACCTGACGTGTTCCGTGACCTTTTGTAACAAGGGCGACATCGTCTTCCTCACTACGGATGGCATTTCGGACAATTTCGATCCCGTCGTGACCAAAGTAGCCATTCCCATGCGTCCCAATGATACCAATTTAAACACTGCTGAGAAAGAGAGCTCCAATGGCAAACCAGAGCTGAGTCCGAAGGAGAGGCACATCTATGCCATGAAAGAGATGGAGCGTGTGGTTCACGAGTACGAACTAGTCACTGAGGAAGCTTGCAATGCTCAGGCGTTTTGCGGTGCGCTCTTGCAACACGTGCTCACCTTGACGAACGATAAAAGAAAGATCCTCGAAAACCCAGCTCTTTACGCCAAGAAAAAAATGACGAAAGCCGATCGTCAACTACGAGACTCTGAAATTGTAGAGAAAATGTCCAAGGCTCCCGGTAAACTAGACCATGCCTCAGTCATCGCCTATGAAGTCGGCTCGTTTGTCGGCACGGATGAAAACACGTCCCCCTTGTCCTCCCCTGCCGCTTCACGACCCATCTCCATATCGAGAAACCTACCTCCACCCGACTCTCCCCCGACGCCAACAAACCACGCCCTGTGCGGTTCCATTCCTTTATCCCCGCCGTCCAATCACGGATCCAAGAAATCCGGACCTCGCAAACTGCTGGCCAAACTGAAAAGTCACCCAACCTCGCCCACTTCATCCAATCCACCGACGGCCATTTCCTCATCCGTGCCAAACTCCATTCCCACGTTTGCATTCCGGCCCATATCATCTCCACCACCGCCACCAAACCACCACCCGGCCAATGCCCCGACAGTATTCTCGCTCTCATCTCCACCATCATCGTCGTCCTCTTCCCCACAACACCGAATCTCATCGCCGCCCCCTACTCCAAACAGCCCCATGTCGGCGTCGGAGACCAGAAAAGGAACGGATTTGCAATTTTCGCCCAGGAAGTTTCCCAAAAGGACTCGTTCTCGGACCTCGGAGGGTCTGATGTCGCCCACGTCACCCACGATTCCCGAGGCAGCCTATGAAGGGGATGGCGGTGTGTTTGCATCGCCAAAGTTGCCACAGTCCAGGCAGCGCCCAAGGTCTAGTATAATATTGTTTGAATCCCACGTGTAGCTGTCTGTATAGTGTATTATTATTATTTATCATTTGTATAATAATTATAATGGCATCATCTATTGTGTTTGTTATTGTTTGCATGGAGCTGCTTGGGGGTTGATGTACTGCATCTTCATTGTTGTTTTATTGTTTTGGTAATTTGATTCCTTCCGCTTCTTATCCTACCTCACACAGAAGAGAGTTTTCCCCCCTGTTTTATGTGATTCAATTTCAATGGCATTTGGGCTTTTCCCTTTAGTTGAAGAGAATTCAGATGATTCAATTTTCATAAGAATTTTATAATGATAACATCTTTTAAGTAATTGAAAGAAGATAAAAAATTCTTGAAAAGTTAAGAAAATAATGTTCTTTTCCTTTTAAGAAAAAAAAGAAAAAAGGATAGTAGAAGACACACAGCCAATAAAGAAACGTGTCATATGTTTCATTTGTTACATTAGCCTAATGATATGTCCCTTTCCTTAATGTCCTAATTTAGGAAGTGCAAATGCCTATTTAGATTTAATGATTGTCTTTTAACAAAAAAAACCCATCATAGACAACCATAGTCTTTTACCTACCCCGTCCCAAATTTTGAAAAGTTTCCACAATGACTGAATGAGTTTTAACCAGTGTTGGCCTGAACTTTTGTTTTTTGTCTTCTCTTGTCTCATTTTTACATTTTGTTTTTCGTTTCATTTGGCTTACGTATTGTAAAATCAATTTGATCTGTTTTGGTTTTTATTGTATTGTCAATTCAAGTTTGCACGCAGCTATATATATACACATTCAATCATAATACTGTATTTAACAATGTATAAACTTAGTCATTTGTTAATTTATCAGGCATTGTGTTATGTTTAGGAAAGTTATTCTCAAGAGCTTTAATAATGTTAACACTTGATTAAAACTTGATTTATAATTTTCCAATTTCTTGTATTCTGCATGCAAGATAAGATGTATCTAGTATGCTTTTTAATGCTCTCGAAAGTATTAATAGTTTAATGTCTTATTTTTATCATAATGTGTTCAAACTGAAAATTATACCGATAGTTCTCATCTACTATTTTGAAGGTTAGAAAGGTCAAGTTCTTTGAATTGGAATCTGTAAAACAAGATATCACACACAACATTTTACGCATGAAATATCAATTGTGTTCACTCTTAACTGAAGATAGACAGTAGCATTCTTATTTAGTGCGGCGTGACTCAGTCGTCACCATACTCTTAATTGCTGAAGAATACTGCATTCACCCCCAGCGGGCCTATTAATCCCCAAGCCAGTTCTAAGCTCCTTAATTCAGTACGGCAGCCAGTGAGGTGAATTGTACTAGTACTAGCATACTGACTAGATCTATAGGAGGGTTCTCATTTGCCCAACATTGAACCCAGCCAGGATTTGAACCCCTGACCTTTTCCCCTCCTGTATATTTCATTGATGGACATCTATTCTGTGTGTCATCACTTGTTGGATAAGGTTTTGAAAAGCAAGACGGGGCAATAAAATTAGATACGCAATATGATAGTATTGGAACTGTCATTTATTGAATAAGTTACATTAAAATCATTAAAAACTGTAGACAGAATTTCAGAATTGAAACCTACTTCCAGTGTAGCCACTCACATAAAAATGGCTTTTTTTGGTTAGAAATCATATTATCATTTTAAGGAATTATAATCTCTTTGGTATAACTATTTTATTATGGTGTATCAGACATAATCTTTTGATATTATTTTTTAAACATATTTTGTATCTCTTTTACTTTTGTTATCACCAGTATTCTGATGTTATTAATAATAAATCATTGCCATCATCAATTTTAATTACAAGCATTATTAGAAGCTTCAAATTACCCATGTATCAAAATCTTTTGCTGGACAGTGCTCACAAAGTCTAAATGTCTATCATAATATTAATAATATCATTTTTTGTAATTTGCATATGTTTTTATCTCTCACTAATTTGAACCAAATAGTACAGGATGATGATTGATTTGTGTTCCGTTTAGCCTTGCACTAGGGTTAGCTACAGACTAATATAAAAAAGAATTCAAAGTCAAATCAATTATCTTGTTCACAAAGTAACAAAACACGAGGCTGCATGGATTTCTGTCTCCTTTGCAAACGAAACAGCATTATTAAACCAGTGCACCCGAGCCCACTTTCTACCTATTTGTAGTCAGCATGGAGTGTTGTCGTGGTATTTGATGAATGGGATTTGTTTGTGTTCGTTATTTATTTCTATTCTTCAGTTATTTATTGATTTTATCATTACTTTTTGGCTGTGGGTTTTAGTTGATTGTTTGCTTGTTAGTTTTTCTTCTATTTTTTTTTCATTTTGTCTCTTATGTTTTAACCATTTGCATAGGTACTTTTATTTTGAAATTTTGACTAGCATTCCTTGCTTGTGTGTGCATTATGACTATGCACTTTGATTATTTGTTCTATTGTTACAAGTCAAGTCTCAAAGTTTATAAATTGTTTCTTATTGAGATAAGACATGAGGTGGAAGTAAATAATATACACAGAGTTAGAGCCAAAAGACTAGTCGTAAGAGAGTATGAAAACCATGGAATGAATCTTGAAACAGCCAATTGATGTTTCATTTTCTGAATTAGACTGTCTAGTCTATTGCAGATTACTACTATACTATCCCAACCCATTTCTACAGTTGTTGGTAGAGTTTGAAAATGGTATAGAATAGAAAGAGTCATTTGTTAAAAAGACTGTCATTTTCCTCTGATTGTCTTAATACCGTTTAAAATCATCTTCAAACTCCTTTTTAAAAGGCATTGACATGGCTGATGTCATTTATTATTATTATGCTCATCAATCAAGTACAGAGTGACTAGCAGCTGTATCTATTGAATTGATGGCCGATTTGTTGGCCAACATTAAATTTGACATATGATATCCCAATAATCATTGTATTGGATTTCAGTATTCGATATTATCGATACCTGGTGAAAATAATGATGAAGTAAAAGAATATATTGTTAAAGATCGATTTATGCTCACTAATATTTTGATATTGATTCTTTTAAGGTTTTTACAACTTAAAAAATTCATTTTTATCATGTATAATTTTAGCATTACATCAAAACTTGTTGATTCAGATTTTTCTTTATATACCCCCTTGTCCACTGTGCCAACAATAAAGATGCTTTATTTTGTTTACCATACACTGCAACTGTCTTACACTTTTTGTTTGTTTGTTTGTTTAACATACACGTTTTAACACAGCCTCATACTTAGATATGTATTATGTCTGTCTACCTTTGGAACTTAATGAGCTAGACGCATGTATAGCCATAGATATTACTACAGGTTTGCCCACTTTTGATCCTTTGCCCCTCGGCAGACCAATTAATTCGTTCCCAAACCCTCACTACCTGCTTCCCACCAACCTGTAGTGTTACTAGTAGTAGTAGTCAGACACGTAGTGCATCTTACTTACTGCATCTTGATTATAGTTATAATTATATTCTTTATTTACTTTGCAAATAAACAATCTACTTCTGTTTCTTATCTTTCACTGAATGAAACTTATCGTCTCACTATTTTGGCACTGTTATGATCCAAGAGGTCGAAGAGCCTAAAACGCTACGAAAAACAAAATAGCTGGGTAATGCAGTGGTATCTATTCTCATTCATACTACTGGTTGAATGAAGAAAATTGTGTTAAGAGAGTTTCCTTAGGATGGCGAAAGCTTTTCCCTCAGCTTGAAATTGATTAGGATATAATACATTATGTATATACAAAGTAATATTCACCAGGCATATATAGCCATACTGCCACAGACACATCATAAACATTTCTATTTCTATTCTTTGCAATGTTTTATTTGATCTGTTTGGTGGTATTTTAGAAGAGAAAGAGAAAGTTGGATGGTTTTAGGGAGAGAGAGAGATGAAGCGTTTTAGGGAGAGTGTTGTCCGAGATTGAAAGTCGGGTGATCAGCCTGTCTGAATTCTTGTATATGGCAATCAAGGTAAACCAAATCCAATTTTTCATATTGGTGGACACAGAAAGCAAAGCTTGATTATTTTTTTTCTCTTCTAATGAAGTCTGAAAGCACAGGGAGTGTCATTGGGTTCTTAATTCTTCACTTTATCATCATGTTTCGTATCGCACGCCGCTACCACCATCTACTGCTTTCCCAGCACTGTTTTATGATGACCACTGTGTGCTGAAGATCCATTGCGTTCTGTGGGGTATACCCCAGTTCTATCCCCGGTTGAGCCAAAAATCTAAAAGGCTTCGGCTTAGTATGTAGAGTTTGACGACGAAACTAGATATGTCGAATTTATT
>JAUEKX010422502.1:2399-16607 GCA_031834005.1 Dendronotus venustus
CAAGACTTGAACGATTCCTTTGATGTTTTAATTACTTTTTTACTTTATACAATGTACTTTATTTTAATAAAACTTTTATAGAATTGCAGAACTTATAGTGTGTCAATGAACTTATAAAAATAATGAACTTATTTATCACAGCGAGAAAATTCCCTGATTACTGGTTTATTTTGCAGTATAAATTTATTATAATCCCTGCCAGCTATTTCCAACTTGAAATCTTTTCTTTTATATTTATGACGAGTTTCCTAAATACTTTGTTTGTTCGCATGCAACAGGCGGCGACTATGTGTAAGCTATTGAATTTCAATTTGTTTTTGCTTCTTGTTGTTGTTGAACGCTCAAATTTCTTGTTATACTTCTATGATTATGATGATTAAATGTGCAGTTGTTGTGTACAGGATTGTTTGTACATTAAGAGTTAGTCCGGTTGTTTTTATTTGCAATTTATATTACATGTGACAATAAAAAAAAGTGTCGAGTACCTAGCGGCTTGATTGAGTGCCTCTGTTCTAAGGACAAAAACAATGCTTCTACATTAACTTTGCTTGTGGTTGGCAAAGACAAAGTTTGGACATTTCAATTTGTTTTTGTTTTCTTTTTGAAACTAGAAAGATAGGTTTGTGAGGAGTTAAACATAGAATATAAAAAGACGTGCGACCTATCTTTATATATTAATGCAGACGTGGTACTATTATTATACGTGTATTGGAGGTTTTTGGATTGTTTTGATTTCTAATCAAAAGGTAGAACTCTTAATGGTTAAAAGCTTTATTTGAACGTGTAAAACGAGTGTAAAACTTGACAGGAATAAAAATTTGTACAGAGAAAACATGTTATGGTGATTGACTATGGTGAAATTACGACTATTTCGGCCTAGAAAAGGCAAAGAGGTATACCAAATTGTTATAGCTTTTGTTTTTATTAGTTGCGCAAATGTTGATTATTTTTTCCTTCAAGGTGATATATTATTAAGCCTTTAACTTGTTTTCGTAACTAAATTGATTAAATGGTACAATTATCTTGTTTTGGTTTGATTCAATTTGCCTTCTTCTCCATTCTACTCTTTAGAATGCTTGTTATATCATGCACTTTTGTTAATAAGAACCATGTCAATTGGCTTTAGTTTTCTTGTTCTTATAAATAACACATAGTGCTTAGAGAATTTACAAGGTACTATATAATGTTAGAACTTATGAAAGGTATTGTGTAAATCAAAAGTATTACACTAAATATTTTCATTTAGATCTATCTTTTTTTTTGTAGGGAAACTTTTTAACATAACCAAATTAAGGATAGTCCAACCAACAGTTATGACATTGCAATGGAGTTTTGAATTGTGTTTTCAAAAACACAACACAGTTCCTATTATTCTATTTTTTGTTATAACGAACTTTACGATTTGAATTTGAAAATTTGAATCGTGATGTACAATGATACGTAATTTTACACTGTAGTTATGACAACTGTTGTTCAAAAAAAAAAGAGAAGCATACTTGGGTAGATCAGATCTTTCTTGTTCATCGATTTTCTTATCGTCAAATCATCGCACTAATACATTTTTATCAAAATCAAAATGCCATGTCATGATAGTTGGCATATTAAAGCAACGAAAATATCGACTATTATTGATGTATGAAACAAAATCCTCAAATCAACAGCGGAACAAAAAAAAAATGATTACATATTAATTCATCTACATACTCCATGGGGAATTTAAGAAATCATAATTATTATCAAGATATATTCTGTAATACCGCTCGTAATTACTTCTTGAAAAGCAACTGAAGAAGCTATATCTGTTAAATAAAATTTTCTTTTTACATAACTTTCAAAATATATTGTTGTGACGCTATTGCTTATCGTCATGAAATTGTTTTTCAAGAAACGAAAACTAGTAGACAATCTAGACAACAGTAACGACAAGAAAAACTATGGCGAATCAATTCTAGTTGACAACAACAACAGCAAACCTGATATAGACTTCTACGAGAAATTCATTGAGATCTCCTACTCGATAGCTGCTGAGAAGCAAGTCTTTAGTAATAAACTCATTAAACACCAAGTACCGTCGTTTTCATCGACATTGACAGTAAACAAACAGCAAGTGAAAGGCGGCGCAAAAAGCTTGAAAAAATCGCTACCGTACGCTGTGCGCAGATACGTGTTTAAACGCGCGAACGCTCTCAGTAAAACGTCTACGATTGCTGCTGTAAGTCTTTACTATTGTATGTGTTTGCCCATCATTAATAAACAAACTTTATTTTGTTACTGCTTTCCTTATATTTAACATCAATAACGAACGGTGAAACATGCTATAAATTGTGTGACTTTTCACTAAGGAAGTTTCTAGTGGATTTTATCGGGTTATCTTTTAAATTATTTATGATGATGCTCACGTACATAAGGCTCAAATCTTTTTGTAAATTGAACGAAGAAGAGATATAATATTATAAAGTTTTTTCAATACTTATTTTTATTTTCATACTTATGATTCTGGACTCTCTAGTTCGTAGCTGGGGTTTATCTTCATTTTTTTTATATATATCTATTGTAGTCTTATTTATTATTTTCATTTTTAAGTACACGTCTGGTTTCTCGGGCAGGTGCTGCTTAAATTAGAGGAAAATAATTTTTTTGACCTGTTTATTTGAATTATGGCTTGTGATCAGTCCAACACCAACTATACCTGGTATACACAAGTTTTAGTTGCAATTGGTTTTTTAACGTTACAATTGTTGTCACGTTGAAAAGTACAAGAACAACTTTTGGTTAAATGTCTTCGTTCGTTGCTATACACCCACACAAGCTGTTTGTTTTATATATCGATATAAATAAGGCTTAATTTCTTTCGGCACCCGAGATTAAAATTATCATTTCAATCTTAATTTATTCGCTTTTGTTTCGTTTGATTAATGTTTGGTTGTATTTCTTCAGACAAAAAAAAGTGTTGGAATCGAAAATTCAAGTTTCAATTTATTTGTGTTTTCAAATCTTAGAAGATTCTGTCTTTAAATTTAAATTTAAGTTATATTTTAAGAAAGGGTTTGGCTGATTAGTTCTTATCCTTTCTTCTCTTTCTATGCATATAATATACATATGTACACCTATATATTTACCAAGTGTTTTTTTTTCTTTCATTATTTGAAACTTTATATTTGACATTGTTCTTATTTTCATTGTTCTCAACTGAGGTCGGTTCCTTCTTTTACACTTTTTATTCATTATTTTTATTATTGTTATAGATTGGTGCCTTGTTTTATATATTATTTCATGGAAGAGAGAGAGCCTTCTTTTTCTTAATTTTTGGGATGCTGTGAATAGAAAAAAAAGGGGAAATACATGCTTTTAAAACTTACAGTAAAAAAAATATTGAACACTTGAACAATTTCTACGCGAGTAAAGAGAATAGAGAGATGATTTTTAGAAGACATGGAAGAAGACTTTTTTATTATTATTTAGAATGCTACCAAATGATTTGATTTTATATAGGCCACTTTTCAGTATATAATTCAACAATATTAGAATTGTCACTGAAGAACTGATTTCAAATATTTTTTTCACCATTTTGATATTTGAGAGTTTTTTTTCACTTTTATGTTGATTAAACAAAAAAGTATAACACAGAATACTGGAGATAAGGTAGCATCTGGATTTGTGAATAGAAGTGTAAATAAAAAGAGACAACCGAAGAAGGAGAAGAAAAAGAGACGAAATATTTTTTTCTCTGAAATATATAAAAGAAAGAGAGAATGGAATATCCTAGCGTTTATTTAGATTCCTATGAGGTAAGTAAGCACACCTATTAACGACCATCCTGATTAACACAAAATTAGGCAAATTAAAACCTATTTATTCTATCATTACATTCTAATTAGAGGTAAGGTTAATTGGATTCTTAATGATGTTTTTGTTTGTGTTTGTCGTTTTACTGTGTATGAGAAAAATAATCGAATAGGAACTTCAGAGGAAAAAAGGTCGGGTTGTTTATGAAACGAACTGAGAACAGAATCATTTCCCTGTCAAATCATCCGATGTATAAGTTCAGATCGAATTGGTTGGCAAGCTATTTGGATGTTTATACGCGTTATTTAGTATGTTTCTACCTCTTGCTTTCCCTCTCAACATGAACTGTATTTTGTTTTTTTATTCATTGTTGGATAAACCAGAACATGTAAGGAAGTGAGAAAGCGTAGGCCAGTTTATAAAGTCATGGATAAGATAAGAGTACTAGGTGCATAATCCTAACTGCAGAATTGAACCACAGAAAAAAATCAAGATTACCTTTGAGTCACATTGTTCAGTTCGTTTGTTTGTTTATTTGACATTCTTGAGTCTTAGATTTTGAAAGTGAGAATATTTTTAACGATTTCTAAATACGGGTTTGATTATTGATTATTGATTTCTAAATAAGGGTTGATTATTGGTGGAAGAGAATTAAATTCCCTTTCGAATAAAAATTGTTTAGTTTTGACAAATTTGACTTCTAGGTGAAATTTCAACACCGAAAGCGGCGTGCTGGCAGTTTTTCTTTATAAATTCTCGTACCATTTGGTAGGTTGACTTTACCCACCTTTAATGAAATAGAAATAAAAAGTAGCCTTTGTTATACGTGTAATGTTTTGGGATCAGGCTAAAATTACATATTATTTTATATGCTGTGTATTTATTGTGTATTTTATATTCATTTTGTGAGAACTTATTATATTTTTGCATTGTTGTTGGTTGTTGTTGAGACATTTGGATTTAGCCTTGTGAGGGTATGCCATAAAAACCTCTTTGCTTATTTTAACTGAATCTTTATGAACTGTAACCACTTGATTATGTAAGTTATATATATATATATATCCTAACAGTACAGAACAGTATTGTTTAAAGCTTATTAATCTTATGGTATAAACATCCTCGATTCTTCTATAAATTGTTTAAACTATTTCTTTTTCTCTTGCATGCAATTTAGAAATTCTTAATGGAAATCCAATACTGTGATACTTTTGTTTTCATTCGTAATTATTCATGATTTACACTGTCGTTCATATTTGAATGTGTCGAAAAGTTATCAATGTCGTGTAACAATCATGAATGAGTATTATTGTTTCAAGAATAAAATATTCATTCAGCATTAGTTTGAATACCAAACGAACCAAATGGTAATCGCCATCTCTTGATAAAGCATGCTTTCTCTGATTTGTTTTTTATCGAGTTAGAAATTTTTTTTTCTTAATTCGAATCGAAGTCTAAAAGAAGAGTTTTGAGTGTTTGTTGTTTTTTTTTTTCGTGTAAACCTCCCCCTGATCGTAGTTGTGAATTTTTGTTAATTTGGAATGGCTATTGTAAGAGAGAATGAGAAATATCACCACATCGTGGAAATCGATGCTTTTACCGGTCGAGATATGTTCCGGCATGAGACCGTGCAGTACGGAGAAGAACACGTCGAGGATATAAGCCATCCCAACCTAAACTCTATACATGTCACAATGACCGATTTCGATTCTAATGACATGCAATTAAAACACAGATACATTGAACACCATGATATCAGTGATGATAAACAAAGAAATGGCCACATCAATCACGCTTACTCTGATGACGAGCCAGGGCCGCCACTTGGCGCGGCTGCAGAATGTGAGTGTGTGGCGTCAAAATCACATGCCTTTCAAATGGATTCTTCGTATGACTCAATACTAAATGAATGTGATGCGAGTTTTAATATAGAGGAAAGTGGACGTGGTACTGATTCAGCACTGGGCGCTAAATCGCCGCCCTATATGACACCGCCAACCAGCCCAGAGCCACTGCCACCACTAATTACAGTGGAGTATAAAAACGTTAAGACCTCATTTACTTCCAGTGCAATGTGTTACACACCGACTAACTTTGTAGAACAGCAAGATATATTTCCATCGTATTCTTATTTTGTGGTAAGAGACGGCTACCAACTTCTTAACTATAGATTCTTGTAGTTGTTCAGTAAGTCTGCCTGGTCCTTGAAGTGAGGTTTTTTGAGGAGGTTGTGTTTTCTAATTTGTCTTAACTCTATGTGTTTTCTTTTTGGCTGATTCCAGTCATTTTGGATTTGTTTAATTGTTTTAATTTCTCTAAGAATGCATTATTTAAGTAAACTTTCTCATGAAAGATGTGGTGTTACCATAGCAAAGTTAACTTTGTTTGATTAATGGCAGATTTTGCATTAAATGTTTTGCAGAAGGGGCAGAGAGAAATTCTCTTTTCCTTTAAACTACTTTTTTTTTTATTTTTCATTTAAAGTTTGGGTGAAATCGAAAACCATAAACATGAAAATAAGAATTGTTTTCTTGAGGTTTCAGGTTTTTTATGAAGATTGGTTATGTATTGATGAAAGATTAAGGCTAAAATTTCTTTGCAAAGGCGTATTTCATACACACCCCAACTTTGAGAGGACCCCAACAAAAGCTGGTTAAATATTTGGATAATAACAATGGTTCTTAAACTTCTGATTTTATGTTATAGCTTTGGAAATTTAAAATTGTTATTGTTTGATATATGAGGATAACGATTCTTGCTGTAATTATGCTCTTCAACACGCGCACAAACCAATATTAAAATTAATCAAAAGTAAATTTGCGTAATCTTGCAGAACAGGTTGTCCTTGAATTATTTTGCCAACGATTTGATCAACATGCTAGATGTTTCTCTGTTTCGTCTTTTTTTTTTATTCGATCGTTATAAATCTTGTTTTATGTTTGTACTGATGTTCTTGTTTTGGCACAAATTTAAAATTTTGTTTAGTGGTTAGTTTTGCTTTTGTTTTGTATTTTGTCGTTTTATGATTAATATTTTTCCCATTCTTCGTTATTTTTTCCTCTTCTTTTGTTTCGCTCCAACATTTATCTATTATTGAATACATCAGATTCGTGATTTTGAAGTTTACGTAAAAGAAACACAAAATTAAAAGAAAGAAGAGGCTAAAAAAGCGCTTTCCAATCAAAAAAATATTCGATTAAAAAACAAGTTCTTCATTCTGTTTGCGCGTGTTAGTTTGAAGATAAGCATCAAATCTTTTTTCCTTGTTTGTTTGGATTTTATCACGCCTGTCCTGTTGCATTGCATTGCGTTTCCTCGGTGATCCATTGAGGATTGTTAAACATTTCGAATTTCGTCGATTTATATTTGAGAAAAAGCAACGCAGTTTACTTTTGTTTGTGTGGTTTCTATGCTTCAATTAGTGAAGTCAACCCGTTGATAAATTTGATATCAGAGTTTTTAAGGAGTGTTGAAAAGGGAATATATGTTTTGTGTTTCCATGTAACCTGCTTTGTTGACAATGGAGAGAATGGTAGGATGGAAGAAGAGAAGAATGCTCTTTCGAAAGCAAAACAAACTAATGAACTTTCAAGCTTACATGGCTGTGGACGGCAAAGAAGATCCTTTCTACCGCCGTATCCCAATGTATTTGGTAATAAAAGATAGCTAATATCATTTTTTTTTTACTCTCATAATTGCCTTATCGTACTATGTTTAGGATATTACTTAATATTTGTTAAAGAAAACTCTTCCATCAGCAGACAACAAAGAAATAATATGTCCGTTGATTGAAAGACACTTCATAATTGAAGATTTTTTATAAGGCTGCTTTTCTGATGAATAAATATATATTGTTTCTGTTCTTAAGAGATGTACGGTTTTTCGAGTGTCCGTATCTGGAGAGTTGACTATTCCTATTACTAAATTGTATTGAGTTTTTGTTGTTTTTAGTTATCTAACAAATTTGAGTAGTTAACTGAAAAATTGACATAAGGATTGGGGCGTTTTTAATGGCGCTGCAAGTTAAAAATAAAAGGTTTTATGATGGTTACCCATCTATAATGTAACACAATGATGAAATATTGGGTAGTCAGAATATATGTTATGTCCGAAAATTTTGGTTTTCCTGAAATGTAGTAGGAGCATGGTATGGAGTTTTCTGACAACAAGAAAGTGATGTTTGACAACAAACATCATATTGGCAAATTTGTACATTTCTTGTATACGTTTTTCTTCTGGCATAATAATGTAATTTTAAGCTGAAATTTGTTAAATTATTGTTGATAAATAAAGCCGGGTGGTCAGAACCGGGGGTTCTAAGGGGCCTTTACATTTTCTGTTGAAAGTTTATGTTCTTAATTTTTTTCAAAAATTGTATGTTATTACATGATATAATAATCATTAATATTATCATCGTACACTAATTCTGTTGTTTTGGGGCTTTTTACTTTTAGTCTTGAAATACTTGTATTTAGATCAGGATTTTAAGTTTAATTTAAAGTGCGAAACGCCAATTTTAAATTTCTTTTCTTTTTCTTTTTCTTTTTACACTTTTTTTGTACACCATTTTTGTGATCATGGGCAAATTTATAGGAATACATTCTTTGGCTTCACCTTTATTGATACTCATTTTGAATGGCCTTGCAACTGTCTGTTAAATTTTTTTATTATAATATTTAATGTAGCTGTATATCTTGAGAAATTGAATGTTTGCTGTATCTTTATCGACCGTGTAGGAGTTTTTACAAAAGCCACATCTGTCACAAGAAGGATTTCGTCCAGGTTTTTTTTTCATTTGATTTATTTATTTCACCGTTTCAACAAGTTTTAATATAGATTCATTCGCCATTCTGATACTAAGAAGTTTGTATTTTACTTATATCCTTTTGAAATTTTATCTCTTTTTTTTTTCTTTTTTTTTTCGGGTCCATTTTTTATCAATTGTTAAGTTATAAAAAAATGAACCCAAACAAAACAAACAAATATTTGTTTTCAAACCTACACGAGGGAGGACTACCCCCGTACAAAATTTGAAATGAAGACAGTGTGTTGGTGTATTTTATGAGTAATTGCTTTGTTCAATACTCAGATAAAACGGAGGTGAAAGGGTTTGTAATTAGTACTGCAAACAGCTAGAGTGTTGTTTTTTTGCTGGAATTAGTGGAGATAAAGAGAGAGAGAAAGAAAGAGTAAAGAATTTATTGTTGTTTTAAACTTTTGCTGTGCTGTTAAAAAAGATGAATTGTTGCAATATAGGAGGCGAGTTACCTGAAGTACGTTATAGTTACTTCCTTTGTCAACAGACAGCGCAAGACATCTTTAAGATCTATATTGAAGACTCAAGACTATCCTGAGTTGTATAAGTTAATAGTCACAAGTGGCAATTTCTTATTTACTTCCAATAGAGAAGTTTAAGGAACTTGTTCCGTGCAAGCATACTTTTCAGATGTCTATGTTAATCTGTATTTTATTTGTTAAGGAGTTTCATTCAGCCTTGAAATAAACCCTTCTGCATCATCCGAAACGGGGCTTTGTCTGAAAAGCAAAAAAATGGAATTCATTTGAATGTTATTCTACGGGCACACTCATACTACATAATGTAATCTCTGTGTGCATTAAGAAACATTGAACATTCTACATACGGCGAGCAAAAGTTCCGTAAAAGGATAGAAAATGACAGATTTTTGTCTTGTGTTTTTAATCCTCGTAAAGAATATGTTTGTTTTTACTATTTATTTCTTGTTCACTTGTAGGGCGATGAATTCGACGGACGAAAGACCTCGGGTGCATCATCGGAATATGGTGAAGAAGACCTAGAAGCATTACGTCTTCTCGCTTTAGAAAAACTGCATGCTGCTAGAGTAAGCTCTACTTTGTTTTATCATTGCATCAATGCGCTTAAAAGAGGTGGAAAGGGGGTGGTGGTTCCATTATTTTATTTCGCAAGCATTTTATTTTACGGAGTTGAGTAAATGTAAACCCAGAAACCCACATATATTTTCTTAAGATATTTGGTTTTAATATACTTCTGTCGAACGCACGCGCTTTAGAGTTTTCTCTGTTTCTCTCCCACTTGATATAGATTGTACTTTCAATAATAGAAACTCTGATCACGTGATCAGGTTGAACTGTCACAAAGTTTTCCTGCCATTTTTCTCACTTCCTTGGGGGCATTTTTAGCAAAAAATATAAAAACATTGGATAAACGATGGGACAACTTCGGTTTCTCTTTTTCTGCATTTCATCAGTAATACACTCGGATCAATTTCTTTACGAAGTAATCTTCTTTTTTGTTTTATAATAGACGCGAGCGGTAGCGTTTGCAGTACGCGCAAACTATGGCTACAATGGTGCTGATGATGATGATTCGCCTGTACATGGTAATGCTGTATCTTTCGAAAAAGATGACTGTTTGCATATCAAAGATGTAAGAATGCTACTACTGAACTCCTCTTTCGCTAAAGAAGAAGATCCTTTAGTGACCATAAACCCCATAAATCCCATAATTCCCGGTTCTCCGATTATCACATAATAACTTACAACTCATATAAAAGTTGCAAAACACTATATTAGAACCTTCACATTGTGTATATCGGAAAGATGTCACGCAGAACGTTACCATAGATACAACACCTTTCAAGCTATAGGAGGATGTTACTTGTTTTTTTTTATTAATTTTATTTTTTTTAGAAATTCAACAAAGATTGGTGGATCGGAAGAGTAGTTAAAGAAGGTTATGATATAGGATTTGTTCCCAGGTAAACTGATGTAACATAAGTAGTATCATTATCGAGACTCTTTGAAAAAAATTTCAAAAGAATTCAAAATGTTATATCATATTTAAGATCCGACTATCACTTTACTCTTATCCTTGTCCAATAAGATATATATAAAGATATTAAGAATTAAGAAGTGGTAGTAGAAGACTCTTCTCTTCTCATCAGGGGATTTGTGAATTGTAAAGTTGGCAATAGGGTGAAGATAACCTTCCCTGGTAATTCCATAATGCATAGATACACTGAAGAGGTTAGCTACTCTTGCTAAAAGAATCATTTCTAAATAGATATTATCTGAACTATTATTGACTAATTTAAGCTTGATATTTTCAGTCCGGACAAGTTGGAAAGCATCCGTCAATCGAGAGTTTCCAGTACATTGAAAATGAGACAATCATCAACAAGCAGCAACATGCACCTTGATGACCCTCAGGCACCAAGATCCCCTCGTAAGTCAACTTAAAATACGGAAATAAATTCTAAATTCTAAATTAAGTTCTAAATTTAAACTGCCCGGTTATTAACAGAAATGACAAAGGTTCGATTCACTAAGTTTATGTGCTAATTTACTTGAATCCATTTTAATGGTATTTTAAAGTTTTTCTATGTACCTTTACGGAATAATTTGACATTTTCATATTTTTGTTAAAGTTGGCGAAGTTGGTGGTAATAGCTCGTTTGATGACGAAACTGTCAATTCACCAGTCCGAAATGTTTCCACCGATTCTGGTATGGCAAACAACAACAACAATAACAACACATTGAATAATAATTCACAAAAAGGCAAAAAAGGAATTTTCAAGAAGGTAAGTCCTCAAAAAAAAAAAAAAAGAGTCCACTATTATTACTATTATTGTTTTCGAATTGCACCATGGTAATTTCAATTTCCACACACATGGCTCGTTGGATTTGATTTGCCTCTTGCGTCGTGAGCAGGCGATTTTGAAGATAACCTCTCATAATACCGAGTTACAACAAAAATTCCAAATATTATAACTACTATCACACTATTGTTTTGTTTCAGACGGAGCAATTGCATCCATATTATGTCATTCCTTCGATGCGTCCAGTCGTTTTTGTTGGACCTTCACTTAAAGGTTATGAGGTGAGTTCAAACGCGTTTACGAGAAACAAAACCCTGATAAAACAACTGGTAGCAGTAGTGCTACCCATTTATATTGTCTTTGTTTACTATCTGGTAGGAATATTATACCTCGATAATATTTTTTTGGCTAACAAATCATTTACACGCGACCCTGGTTTTCTTATTTCAGATTACTGACATGATGCAAAAAGCTCTCATTGATTATCTGAAGCATCGTTTTGCAGACAGGTATTTTTAGTTCGTTAAATTTTTCCTTTTTTTTTTTTTCAAGTTTAAAACCGAATAAAGTGATCAAATCATTTATCTGCCGATCAGTTAAAAAAGGTGGTTAATGACCGTCGCCACTAGGCCAAAGATCTCACCGTGGGCGACATTTAGGCAATAGGGATGAGATCTTATATGTAGTCTATTCATTTAAGGTTTTTTTCCGATTGACGTATAGATTTCCTTCGCTAGAAGGGTTTTATAAAGTGAATCCCATAACGATACATTGATTTTCATTCTCATAAATTTCTTCTTTTCTTTTCTTTTTTGTTTAAAGAATTGTGTTCACCCGAGTGAACTCGGACATTAGTTTGGCGAAACGTTCCAACCTGAACAACCAAAGCAAACAACCAAACTTCCCAAAGAAAGGAAACGGACAGCAAGGACTTGGTCAGTTGTTCATATAGTTTGGCTCTTTATTGATTGAAAAAGAATTTGGGATCTTAAATTGATACATAATTGATATAATTAATAATTTTCAGTAAATATATATCGTTATTCTGACTAATTAATAAAGTTTTCCAATTATCTTTGAAATATTTTTCACTGTTTTTCACTGTTTCCTTCTACTATTTTCATAGCAGAAGTACAACAGGAAGTGAATCGTATTTTTGAGTTATGTCGCAGTCAGCAGTTGGTAGTACTTGATTGTGAAACAATCAATCACCCATCACAAGTAATCAAAACATCATTAGCACCGATCATTGTCGCCATCAAGATCGGTAATCCCAAGGTGTGTTATTTTTCTCGTTTTTCTATAATATTTATTCAAACTTTTCTGCACGTCCGAAATTTATCTCCTCTCATCTTCAAGGAGAATTAAGTGCATATTATTATGTTAAAACTTGCAGAGAGCATATTTTTAAGCTGGTCTGTCATTGAATATTTGAAGATTGCTTTGTAAAGAAAAACCATGCGGTATAATACTAATAACTTCTTTGTTTAGGTATTGACGCGTTTGATTCGATCAAGAAAAAAGTCACAAAAACATTTAAGCATCCAAATGATGGCTGCTGATAAACTTAGCCAGTGTAATGAGGTGAGTGTACTCCAGGCTAATGTTCTATTCTTCACCTAGCAATTAGCACGAGTCGTTTTAACGTTTTGTGTCCAGTCCACTTCGGTTGTTTTGATCGCCAACTATATGCGATCTAATGTTCTTTACTCCCGATCACAAAGAGCTTTTCCGAAAGCTAAATAGATTTAGCTTTAGTCATTTTTGGCTCTCTTGAAGAGGAATGCGCCCTTTACGTAATGTGCTGCATTATCTATTCGTTGTTTTCTGTTCGGCGTTATTTTTAAGTCAATTTCAATAAATTACTTGAATTTAGTCTAGGTAGCTTGACTTTATACAGGCTTCATAACATTAAATATTAAAAATGTCTCATTTACTCTCCTTAGGATATGTTTGATGTTGTACTGGATGAGAACCAATTAGAAGATGCTTGTGAACATCTAGGAGAATTCCTGGAAGCCTATTGGCGTGCGGCTGTTCCGCCACAAGAAGGTTATTTCCCGCAAGAAAACGGATTCGCTAATCAGGGTGGCCCGAACAACGGACACAATGGCGTCGATCAATACGGAACACCACAACGGAACTTAAGGACTGCCCAGGTGTGAAAACGAAGTATTTTGACAAAGGTTGCGAGAAATTATAGGAAATTATTTTGTTTTTAATTTCTTCAACCTTACAAAACACATGTAATTTTACTGTAAAAGTGGAAGAGTTATGGGAGTTTGTTGATCAACTAACTACTGCTTTGAGAACTGTTGCTATAAGCAACAGTCTCTTGGCCGTGATTTCGAAGAGCGCCAGACCAAAACATTTCAATAACAACAGGATTATGACAAACTCGTTATCAAATTGTTAGAACTGAAAGAGAATTTTTAATGCAGATTAAATCAAGAGAGACAATCTTTTTAAAAAACAGTATATTGTGTAAAAGACCGAACGACGTTGTAAGAAAAAGCAAGTTTTCTAAAGATGTATAGATATATATAAATACCTCAATATTTTATTTTTATTTCATGATTTTGTTATTTTTTGTTATTATGTTGTTTTCGAATTTGTTTAAAACTCCTTTTTTGTCCCTTGTGGTTTAGTTTACTATACATATTTGCTTGTTTCGTTTTTACAAATAAAAATATTTATCATACTCAAACTGAATTCTTTTTTTATATCCAGTGGTAGCCAATTGAGCATGTTAGCTGGATTAATTTGTGTCAGTGCTTGATTAATTTTTTTATGTAACATTTTTTTCGTTATCCAACATTTCCCAT
>JAUEKX010422612.1:0-16605 GCA_031834005.1 Dendronotus venustus
TACTATTTCTCACTGTCATCACTGTATTTTTGCTCTCCTACGCATGTATTTGCTACATTCTAGATCCGCCTCTGATGTTCAACGTAACCTAATAGGAATTATAAAAGATTTTATGGAAAATGCTTTCAGTTTGATATTTAGTGTCAGCAGGTTAGTAGTGTGGCTGATTCAAAAAAAATTAATAGAAGTATGGCAAACTTACTTGCGACATCGTCAAATGATGCATATTCCACCAACGCATGTATAAATTCATTTCGAGACTTGATTGCTTTTTGACAAAGTGAACCTGTTGCACCTGCATTTCTTTTTCGAACATTGTGTAAGGTTTGTAGTACCTCGTGATTATAGCAATAATCTTCCCCATCCGAGTCTTCATCTCCATCTTGAAAGCAGTAACTTGTTGGTGCATCAATTTGAGTTAGTTTTTCCATGACTTCTGATTTCATGAAGCCAAAATATTCAAAGCCAGTCCAATGTTTTTTGGATTCTACATTCAATTCCTTTAAGGCTTCTTTTACACATTTACTAATTGATGGTGATGAAATATCAATAACAGGCTCTTCCTCAGTACAACTTTCATATACAGGGCCATACTCACCTTCTTGGATTTTTAAGTTAAGTGTGACAAACTTATCAGCAGAAAGTTTTATGGAGCGTTTACAGTGATAACCAGGTCTTATATAACAGTTAACTTTTCCAACTTTCTTAATGTATGCTGGAGTCTGAAAGTTGCATAAATAGGAGTTATCTGTTCCTCATGTCACCTCGGAAATTTGTTATTTAACTACTCGAGAAGATTTTACTTTCATAAAAAAATCACCATATCATCAAACCATCATCAAAGTAAGTTGGCTAGCATAATTCTTTTTTACTTTTAATAAGCAGTAAGGACATTTTCACTAATTAAAAAATTAATGTCATTCATAAATAAAATGATTATACAGGGTGATAAATATTTTGCTATGACTCTTTGTTTATATGCTTTTCTTGTTTATAGAATATATTACATATTTTTGAAAAATATATTAAACCCTATTTTGAATAGGATGGCATTACGGGGGTCTTCCGTACTCGTACCGTAATACTTTTATTAATAACTTTTGAAGTAGTTCAATTTTGCTTTGAAATATTTGGAAAACTTCATTCGGTATAAAATTATTATAACAAAATCAAAGGAGAATCTTGCTGTCATTTTATTACGTAACAATAAATTTTGTTTTTAATTTTAATATTTTCGGTCAATTATCAAAGTATAAAGAAAATTTTACAAAGTAATTTGCCTTTCTTATACAGTAAAAGAAAAACAGTTCTAAGTTTCACGAAAAGATTTTGTAGGAAATCGGCGGCACAGACTCATTATAATTTCTGAAAATTTTGTGCACAAAACCTAATAATGACGTCATAAAATTAATTCTTTCAACTAATTTGTTTTCCCTTTGAGTGCTTGGTGTCAAATATCATTGATAGATCGGATAAAAATCTGTATTAATTTGTTTTAAGTGTTGCACATAATATCCATAAATAGTTTAGTAAGTTTGTAAGGATTAAGCTAACCTAGATTGACTGATTGAATATAATAATGAAACTATTTCAAATATTTTTAGATGGATAAGTCATTGATGTTTATTATAATAACTGTGATAATTAATGGTTTCCAAGTTGGAAGAGTGAAAGCACAATTTGATAGTCCAGGTATCTTTACGTGTTAATTTCTTTTTTTTACAAACGATTTAATCAAAAAATGTTTTGTTTTAAGCATCTAATAGTTCAAAATGTTGTATGAAAATATGCCCTATATCATAAGATCTAACCGAGAATCTTTACTTATTATACAGTAGCGAAAACTTAAATAGCCACAAGAAATAATATTTATAGACACAAAATGCGACACTGTACATATAAGTTGACATTATATTTTATGCATGAAAGTTGTTGCCCACACAAATTTTGCTTTTACAAAAAAATATCAAAGATCGAGATGAACGAGGCAAAGAAAAAAAACAACAAAAACGAGCAAAAAAAAACAACAAAGATGCAATCTCTACTCTAAAATACCATTTATTGTTTCAGGGACCCCTTCATTTATATGCAACTATAATGGTGCTTATTCGACAATTACTAAACGTATGTAATATCATATGTTATCATTATTATTATTTTGCGTATATATTGATTTTCACGCATATAGTTCTTTTGTGTATTATAAATGTACTAATTTCAAGTATGAATGGGGTATATACATTTTTGATGATACTGCTCCTATCTTAACTGTTACTTAAATCTAGCCTAAGATATTTCTCAAAAGGATCCTTTATGTTTGGATACAACACAATAATAATATTTTGCTCTTAGTTCAAAGTTACACCTCTAAAGCACATAACTTGATCGATATTCCACCTGTCCTAACAGATTTTTGAATTGAGTGTACATGATGGAACTAGGATTAATTTAGATGGAATCAAATTAAATAAACCATTACTATTAATAATATGCTTCGTTTTCATAAAAACTTTGTTCATTTTATGTAGAATGCATATGTTTCCCTGGATGGATTGGTGCATCATGTTACTGAAGGTACGTTTAAAGAAAATACTTTAAGACGCTGATGAACGCTTGATAAACGTTATATAAATCAATTGGTTGCCAATTCATTGCAGTCCGACGTCGGAAATAACAGATTTCTGAGCTGTGCTGTGTGCAATTTTAAACTTTTAAATTTCTAATGCAATACTACAAAATAAACACGGACAATATTTGAAATAACCCGGGATTTTATTATATAGTCTAAAAAATGCCGATAAAAATAATCTAAATAATGCATCTTGTATAATAGCTCTATAAGAATAGGTTAAAAAGCCGATTTAAAATATTAGTTAAATCTACGTTTTCAGAAATTTCGTCTAACCAGGAAACAACCTTGCGTTGTGATTTTTATTTTATTGAATCTAAACTTCAAGATATACGTACATATCATATTACATCTATTCTCGATCTACTCCGAAACATTTTAAACTTGTGATCTTAGCTGTGATTTTCTGTATAATTTTTCTTTTCATTGTTTCAGTATCCTGCACTGCTAACTTTTGCAATGGACAGGGACAATGTGACATCGAGAACGAATGTGGTATGTTAAATATTATAGATTATTACTATAAAGAATATAGATTAAGATATTGCAAATTAACGCGGTAATAATTGATTTTTATAATATTAATATTAGACAATAATGCATATTCTTATTGTAAACATCTGTCTGCATTACACTCAAATGGGCATCTACGTGTGTACGTAATATATATATATATATATATTGTTATTACGCGTACATTTCTTTTCGCGCATACCCCTTTTCCCTTTTATAAATGTACTAATTTTCGGTAAGAATAAGGTATGCGAATTGTTTTCATAAGAAAGGCACTTTTGAGTTTAGACCGGGTATTTCCAAACTTTTAGTCAAATCAACCCGATTTCTTAGATGTTTCTAAAAATATATAATTTATGCCCGCAATAGCAATTAAATGTCCAAAGTTAGTCCAAAGGTAGACCTCTAAAACACCTACACAATCGGCATTGAATGGTATCCTACTTATTTAACAAATAATAAATTAGTACTCAAAGTGAAAATTAAGATTAAATTAAATAATTAAAAATTTAAACATCCAAATATGAAATACATAACAAATTTGTTAATATTTCAAATGCTTGCACGACAAAAATTGCATTTTGTAATTGCAATCTTGGATGGAAAGGTCGACGATGTGATAAAGGTATGTTCAAATAACGTTCCAACAACGTTTTTAAAATTTTACTCTAACGACTTTAAATTGTCATTTGTTATTGGTCAGCGATATTTTCCATCTATTAATTAGTTGTTTGAGCTTTTGTGTTATCACCATGGTTTCTTACAAACTACTACCTCCATAACATTATTAAATTTATATTGCTTTACTCAATTGCTTATTTATCAAGGCTAATGTTTCCCCGTAATATTTTCCGAAAATGAGTGAATTTAGAAATTTGATATGAACCTTGCGTGTGAATTCAAAGCGAGATTAATTTTGAGTTATTTACAATGAATAAATGATTGAAACGAGTAGTAGCTTTCATGCATCCAGCAAAAATTCCTGCCCGTGGCATATAAAATAAAATATTTACTTCTTCGTGACCAATGTTATGAACTAAATGAATAAACTTTCGCAACAAAAATCATGTATAGTTTATAGAATAGTATAATATGACTAAGCTTATTTGAATTGGTTATAGAACAATAAGAATGCTATATTTTTTATAATTCTATGCATTTTAATGCAACAAACGTTAATTATGTCAGACATGTACAGCGTTGTTTTATCAAGAAAATACTTTTGCACAAAGTAAACTCAAATAATTTTAAATTAACATCCTACTCGTTGCAGAGCAATTCTTTTCTAGATTATAAATAGCCACGTATGTTGTTTAAGAGAAATTTACAGTTACATGATACATGAATAAATAATAGATTTTTGACTTTTATATTCCGATCTACATGCACCATTTATTATCTTGCTTACAAAATTTCCCTCGTAAATTGCCTGACATCAAAGTATAATTTAAAAATGTAACAAAATTTCTCTAAAAATATTATCTGGGGTGTTGATTTGTGTCAAACAGAGTGTATTTTTTATTTAATGATATAGAATGTACAACTAACAGTTGCAGTGGAAATGGAGACTGTACTGTCACACCAGACAATCAAATCAGTTGTGTTTGTAATGAAGGTCACGGAGGTGATAGCTGTGCAGAAGGTACGTATGAACACTAAGTTATTCAGAGAAACATGTTGATTTGATAATTTGCCACATGAATTGTCTGAATTCACTATAAAATTAAAATGTGGCAAAAAAAGCGTACAGGTCCTTTATCAAAAAAATCGAAGCTTTAGCCCAGCACGCGACACCGGACCTCTAGGCTAGTCTATTTATGTTAATAGATACCAGTAATTCAATTTTTTTTTCTGATTATAAGTGTTATTCGATTTATTTGAGTTATTTTCATGAATTTGAATTATAAGATAATCAATGAGAACACGAAACAACAAGGTAGTAAAAAATGAGTAATATTCAAATAATAAGCAATGATCTTATTTCTTCTGCAACAACTAAGCTTAAAGTTATATCAGTAATCAACTAAAATAAATACATGCAAGTTAAAATCTGTTGTTCATTTTTAAGGGTATAGATTTTCTTTGGGCTATGCTTTTAAGCTGTTTATTTGTTTTTCTATTCTACTTGACTACTTAAGCTGATAAAATAAGAGAGATTTGTTATTGGTTCTCTTGTGTTTCCCACTGTTGCACGCATAAATGTGATGATCACTTGAAAGAAAGGCTTCCTCGTTGGTAATAACTCCCAATCCATGCGTGTTTATTCGCCTAGTTTAATAAGATTCCGATTTTATAGAAATTATTTGTGATTTATACCAAATTAGCATTGCAATAATGTAATAATGATGGAATAGAATAAGGGTAATCGTTGAAGGGACCAATGTAATAAAGGTACTTTTGACTTTCAAAATTTGAACCCTAAAAATTTTGAATCCTAAAAGTTGAATCTATGTTTTCTTAGATATAAAAACATGCAAAGATCATCCCTGTGAGAACAATGGTAACTGTCAAAACAAACAAAATGGTGGATTCAGGTGCAAATGCAACAAACGCTTCAAGGGAAAGACATGTCAAAAGAGTAAGACCAGCTTTGGAAAAAATATAATACAATTAACAAGTAGAGTATTACTTGGAGCTGTGGCCGAGTGGTTAAGGCACTCAACTCGTAACCTGCTGGTCAGGGGTTCGAGTCCAATGCCGGTCACAGTGGCGAGGATAACCTCTCGTTGCTAACTGTCACAGGTTTCCGTTGTAGGTGTTGCACAACGAAGGCAAAACTCTCATTGATAACAGTCTGATTAGTACTGTAGAGACAATCCTGGGTAAATTTTCGTAAATAATAATAACATACTTTTGCAAATAACGGTCGTCAATAAAGGAGCCAATGCCCCAATGTAATAAAGGTACTTTTGACTTCTAAAATTTAAATCCTAAAAGTTAAATGTATGTTTTCTTAGAGATAAAATGCACCGACCGACCATGTAAGAATGGTGGTAGATGTCAACGCAAACATGGTGGATTCCAGTGCTTTTTCAAAAGTGGCTATCAAGGAATTACATGTCAAAAGGGTAAGACAAACTTTGGAAAAAATATAATATCACTTAACAAGAGTAGAGTATTACATATCATCTCATTATAATGCAATAAAGTAAAAGCTAAATTTCAATCCAGCAGTATCTAGTATTTCTCCTTCTCTGTGGATTTGAGAGTAAAAATAAATTAATTCTGAAATAAATTCTTTCTGCAAAGATCTATTCCCTTGTAGAGAAATAGATCAATAGACTCGTCTATAATATTCTGTTTTTTTTTTTGTAGAAAAGTGTCACCCATCATGTAAGAAAGGCAGAGAATGCGTAAAATCAAAGGGCAAATTCGTTTGTAAGAGGAAGTGGTAAACGTGTGCGGAAGTAAGAAATGGTAACTCTTTGTTCTATTAATTATTGATTATTTCGTATGTAACGTATATAACGTTGATTATCATTTAATAAACAATCTTTTATTTGTTTATTTTCCAATTTAATTAAACTAAATCGAAGCTGATATAAAACAATGTTAGCTAACTGGTTCCAACTTATTACATCAACGTATTACAGCATAATATATATGTAGCAAAATATAATAATATGCTAATAAACACAGATTCTAATAATTATATAATAAACTAAAAATCTCAAACATTATAGTGTTTTTATAGTGTTCATTAAAGTCTATGTTTTTTGTTGTTGTTTTTTGCCTTTCATAATGCTCCATTCTTTTGTACCTGCGTTAATTAATGTGCTTAACAAGATTTTTACGTATTTTAGTGTGTAATTTTTTATATTTTTTAACCTCTTATCACCGTCATTATTAAATTGAAAATTGGAAAGATTTGTACAATACTCAACCAATAAACTATCTACTACAAAATAACTCAAAATTAATAACTCTTAATTACTTTTAACAATCAATCTTGATTTTATTATTGAAAAAGTTATACAATTTCAGACAGTAGATTATCAATTTTCTGCCCATATAGAAAACTTAAGTTGATGACTCTAGTCTAATTATTATAGATAAGTATTTTTAGATATCAATTTAATCAACTTTCGTACTAAACCCCTTATTTCAGCTGGAATCAGCCGTTGTACTATAAGTTTTTAGTGTATTGTTGGTATATTACTCTCTCACGTATTTTCTTTAAAGAATTAGTCTTCTATATACATTTATACATTATTTGAGATAGTTGTAGCATATTTGAGTCCTTATTGATAATAATGAGCTACCGTATTGAGTTTAAATATATATGATATATTGTAATGATTTTGATTCTATTTTTCTAGTTTTCTAAAAGAATTTTTGTTACGTTTTATTGAATAATTTTTTCTTGTCACTACATTCCTTATATTCTTGAAATAAAACACAATCCAATTTTTATGAAAATTAAGATAACATTTTCGTCGGATTTTTGTCTTGTTTCTATTGAAAGGCATACGAAACGCATAGCGTTTTACATCGTAGACATGTTTAATTTCGATGGACCAACACAGCATATTGAAGCATCTTTGAAGTTCAAACATGAGTCGAACTTTCATGCTCTATAATTTTGCTAAAAGGTTTTATGTGAATAGTTAGTTTAGATGTGAAAATAATGACGAAATTTCGAGATTATCACTATTATAACGCTAACTTTGAAAAACGCCATCACAAAAATGAATAGGCAAATCTTTTTTAACAGTTTACCCGTTAATAAATTTAACAAAAAGGTTTTTAATCTAAAATACTACTTGTGAAAATTACTTATCTAAAAGAAAAAATAAGTTAACTATTTTCACAAATGGAAAATTAACGATCATAAAAACAAACACAACGTCTAATTTTGAAAATTATTTAACAACCGATATAATTGTGGTTGTTGAGATATTAGTGATATGGTTTTATTTCCTGTTCAAGAAATTAGCATTTGTCTCTTTCGAAAGTTTGAACATCCATATGGTCATTTCGAGTAGTTTAAAAGAGGTTTTTGACCAATAAAACACTTTTTGGATGAAACAGCAGCCTCAATGTCACTATAATCCATTGTTCCGTTACAGTTATAGCAACGGCCTTCTACTTTACCGATTGATCTAATTGGACATTTTGCACACTTGTAATATCTTCGATAATAATTACGAACAGGGTAAGATTCAACGGTACACTGTTTACAGATGGTGGCTCCGTTTTTTTTGCTGTATTCCATTAGACCGTTGCAAGCGATGCATTTGCACTTCTTCACCGTATAACCCACTGTACAAATGTCACTGCGACATTTAGTTTCAGAGGATGTCGAAAAAATTTTCAAACTGCTCTCAATCAAAGAATACTATGGGCGCAGCAATGACTTTACAATTACTTGTTTTGAAATCAAATTATTCACAAAGTCCGCTGATACCTTTTCTTGCTATTGCTCCCACAACACGTCCGAGGTTTTTCTCAATAAAAACAACACCTATTTTAAAGAGGTATTTGTAATGGGGGCGGCGACTCCAACTACCATCCCTAAGGCACCACCGACATAACCACCTACAATGGATCACCCCTGCGCAAAAACAGTAACAAAAGTTTTTTCCACAATCTCAGCTCCTACACGATCCCACACTTCGTTGGCTATCAACTCCAACTTCTTGTTCGTGGTTCTGTTCTTTCCGACTTATTAATCACTTCTAATTAGCCCTAATTCTAATTTGAAATTTGCGTAAACTTTCTTATCACAATTATATACTTATTGATCACATCTAATCCACCCTCATCACATCTTATCTACAGTTGTCACATATTTTTGAGGGAAACAATTTGAAATTTGCGTAAACTTTCTTATCACAATTATACACCATTTTGTTACATCCAATCCACCCTTATCACAGGTTATCTACAGTTGTCACGTATTTTTGAGGGAAATGAAGTTGAAGTTTTTCTCTATTTTATTATCAACATTTCATTGATTTATCACATATATAATGAAGAAAATCGTTTATGGTAAAGTATCATTTTTTAATTCTTTTGTTCGTTCCCTATTTACAACTCTATGTGGTTAAGATAAGTTTCTCCTTCTTTAACTTATTTTTCTTCTTCGTCTTCTTCTTCTTCTGTCTTGTATATGATTTTCAGTTTCTTTCGTGCTGGTTTGATTCTCTCTTCTTCATGTTCTTTAACGTTCTTGTCAGCCGCTTCGTCGTGGTCACTACCTTTGTGCTCAACATCACCATCGCCATCGTCTTCAACCTCGTTAGAAATATCGTCGCTGTCATCTTCGGAGTCTCTGATGTTAATAAATTCAGGATATGTTATGAAGAACAAATGGTAGTCAAACCATGGGCGCTCAAACCCTTTTCTTAAAAGCCAAGCGTCGTAGACGCTGTCAGCACCTTCCCAGTTCGTTCGCAGTCTCCTCTCAAACATACTTATAGTTTGCTTTGTCAGAGGAAGGTGCTTTCAAGCATCATCTTTATTTGCGGACAGATGGTATACCTGGGCATAGTATTCAAGATCATCTGCTTCTGAGTAGTTATCAAAGTACGGTGAGTCCCACTGCAAATGCTCGTACAGAACATTGGTGTCCATATCCGCAGCCATCACAGCATGATCCAGAGCCTTTTGAATAGGGTTCTCGACTGTCAAAATTGAACCAACTTTTTTGGTTTACGAGTAGCAAAATAACTCTTCCTCACAACTCTGTAACAGCTGTAATGGACAAGAATCAAACTCAACGGCTCCTTCCTGAAGGTCGACTTCGGGTGCCGTATCACTATCAAATAAGGGTGTGTCCTTGAGTTGATCTGCAAGGTAGTGGAATATCTTCATACAGTTTCTTCTCATCCAAGCTAGAAACAAAACAAAAATAGAGTGAACGTTTCACTAAAAGCAAGCTAGTTAAATACAAGGAATCTTTTCAAATTTCAAGATTTCATGCTGCTTCGATTAACTAACACTGTGCAAGCAGAAACAAGTTTCCGCTTGAATTGAAACAAGTTTCAATTTTATTCAGCTTACCTGTAACCGAGCTATCCTTCCTCTGAAGTGAGTTTGTCTGAAACACGTCAAGTCGGCAACGAATGGCAAGACAGTCAGTCTCGTGTCCATAATCTGGATACACGTTCGTTGTTATGAAAAACCCAGAGTTGTATTTCACGCGAACACCATCTCGATGTTTTTGCGGGATGAACACCATACCTTCTTTAATAAAATAGAAACCAAATAGAGAAATAGATGTTGTTCAATTAGTCAAATTAAAGAATGCTAACAGGAAAAAAGAACCACAAATAATTGGATTTTGTTCAAATCGAAGCCTACCTTAAGAACTCGCTTTGCATCTTCACATGACAGGCTATCCGGTGTCCACTCATCCATTATCACGATCTGGGTGTTATCGGTAATCATTTGTGCCGAAAACCTTCCGTCATTCATCACTCCCGCAATGTAACGGGCAGGTATGATTCCTAAAGAAAAGAAATGAAAATGAAACTTAAAATGCGAGTTCTCTCTGTAGGACGGAGAGAACAATGCAAATATTACCAAATCCTAACCTTCGAATGGACTGAAACAACTAGTCTTGTCAGAGTCAGTTGGTCCAACTAAACAGAGTTTTTTAGTTTCCTTCATTGAGAATTTCCCGCGCAGTAGAAGTTGGTAATACTTCTTGAAGAATCGTTTCCTGACAACGGGATTCCCAAAACTGTTTTCGACGCCTATAAAATCAAAATGGGAATTGAATGAGTAAGTGCAATCACCGAGCATAGTTACAGAAAATTCAATGCAACTTTGTAAATAGATAAACTTTCCTACCTTGGATAGAGGGTTTTGGGGTAGGCACTTTTCCACTGAATGTGTATTTAACGAACGCCCTTGGTGAGCCTGAAAATATAAAAACAATTCCGAGGGGAATGTTACAAACATTTTACTTTACAATACTCGTCTATACATTTACTTCTAAACAATATTCTAATATAAAGAGTGTGTATGTAAATGCTGAGTATTATATACCTTTTTAATGAGGCTGGATCTTTTTCGAAGCACTTTCGTTCACTATTGAAGCATTATCCGAACAGTTGAACCTCAATGAAGTTAAAGTTCACATCAATTGGTCTAATTAACCGGCAAGATTTAACCGACAGTAAATCTATGATTTGACGAATTTGTGATGAACAAATTTGTGCACTGTCGCACAATGCACGAAAGAAGATCTTTCCCCTGGAGCTTTTTTATAAACAGAGCAGCTAGAGTATACCGCCAGTATAGCCACATATTACCTTCCTCTCACACTTTACATCGAGAAAAAGGTGCCAGAGCAGCGACTCTCTTAGCAAACAAGGATGCACGTAAAATTGGCGACTACTTTGGTATCTGTGCAGATAGTCGGATACACGTGAAATTATCGACTACACGTAAAAATTTTGACTATTTGCGTAAATAGTAGAAAATGCATGCGCATTATAAGTCAAAGGGGAATTCCCTCGTTGAGTTCTGTCCACTGGTTGCTAGTTCAACTTTCAGTACATAATAAAGAGAAAATTGGGTAGGTTTAGAAATGCAATGTCAAGATTATACGATGCTGTATCAAATAGCTTGAGCAGTGCAACAGATTATGTGCAGCAGCAAACGGTCATATTAAAATCGTCAAGCTTTGTAAGGATTACGGTGCAACAAATTTTGATGATGCTGTAGAGACATCAGCTGGAGGTGGGGGCGTCGAAATCGTCAAGCTTTATAAAGAGTACGGTACGACAGATTTTGAATGGCCTATAAAATGCGCAGCAGCAAACGGCCACGTCAAAATCGTTAAGCTTTGTAAGGAGCATGACTGAGTAATGCTAAATATATCAACTCAAAGTTAATCACATGGAATGATAATATCAAAACAAAAGTTTATCGGAACATCATGGTGTAAACCAGAGGCTATCGGAAACTGTTACGCAACAGGAGTTTTGAAGATAGATAGCGTGTACAAGCAGGGGAAAAACTACCACTTGCAGGTGTTCCTCAAAGAGTGTAAGTATCAAGAAAGAGAGGCGGGATTTGAGAGTCAGTTGAGTGATGATGATGATATATAAAGTTTGTTTGGTCAATTGTGTTATAAAAAGGACACAATTGCAAGATTTGAAAAGAGGTCTTAAAGGATATTCAACGATGAATATTAGGGAAGTTTTTACTAGATGGAAAAAGTACCGAAGAAACTACGCAAAAATCAAGTTAGTGCAAAAACTCAAACAGACTTTGCAATATGTCACGACTGTAGATTAAGTATATTGACGATCATCTTATGTATAAGCAGCGCAGAATTGCTTATGTTGGTGATATGGAAATTAACGCTGAGACAGGTGAAGTCGTAGGTGTCGAAGTAGATTATAGCAGGTATCGATAATTTGTATATAATAAAATAGCAATGTGTACAATTGAATGAGTAACGAGGGCATGGTATGACGGTCGGAATTTTTTCTAGGGGTTTATATGTGTAATAAGGTGGTTGACTTAGGCATGCGGTTGGATAAGCTTAAGAAAGAGACATAACCACAAGTAATAAGAAGTGATCTTCACAAACATTTAGGGGGAAGTTCGTAGTTTACGTGACATTGGTAGTTTGGGTACCTGAAGAAGCCCTGATTTTACCTTCGGCCAAGATAGCCTCGCGATGTTCTGTGGTAATAGCGTCTACCACTCGCTTTGACTTGATGTGAATTTGCTCTTTTATGATGCCATAGTTTTCTACTTCTTTGAGAATGAAATTGTACTCTTCATGAGATATTTGCGTGTTTGTTATAGCATTTGACACGAGAGAAGAGATACTGTCTAGTTTTGACTCTGCTAGAGTTTTGATTTAATCGTGCTTTTTCGCCTTGGATTCAAACACCCTTTGGATTTTGTGTACAAAATAAAATTTTCCGTTTCAACAATCTTTTTCAGTCGATAATTTTCACTTTCGTCGTCAGGAGGTGCTGTTGGAACTTCTGGATATATTTTTTCAGAATAACTCATTGTTTATTTAGGATAGAAAACCATAGCTTGTTGAAAGGTAGCTTGTTACTTTTATCATCTTCGATTAAAAAATGCAGGCTATAGACTGTTGGTCTTGAGGTTAAACGATGAAATAGAGGATTTACATCCTCAAGCGGTATAGCAGCTAGCAGGTTGCTATTGGTACTATTTACAAAAACTTTGCTCTCGTCTAGCTCAACACACTTTAGGTAGAGAATATCTGTGTCAGACAAGGTGAGCTTTATCTCATCGAGGTTGACAGGACTACCTGTTGTTATTTTTTCATATGTTTTCTTTTTTGGTAGCCCTAAAACAGCTACAAGTTTATCACTCAGCTTTAAATTGGTTATAAACTTGTTTTCATATACGTTAAGCGTAACTCTACCGTTACTATGATACAGCTTGATGATATTTGGGTCTAGCTGGTTGATGTGGTTTACAAATAACTCTGCAATATCTTTAAAAGTATACGTTTTACCGTTGTTAATTGGTACGAAAATGCCAAGTACTTTAAGATATGGAAAGAAGACCCATTGAACATATATCAAAATTGTTTAAATTTGGCAGTGTTTTGTGCTTCTTCTGGACTTGGTATATCAGTGGAAGATTTTCAATCAAAAAACCCTCTAAGAGCATCATTTATGAAATTTCACTTTTATTATAACATAAGGAAAATTTTGTACACTTTAAAGATGAAATTACTCTACGAGAAGGGATTTAATGCAAAAAATACGGGCTATGATAAGCTTATGCAGAAATCTGCGAAACTACGAAGTTTCGCCAGATTTTAGCTGGAGCAATCAGTACATGCTGACAACTCCTCAAAATGGGATACTTGAAGCTTTAGATGGTAGATCGTGGGCAAGATGGGTAATGCCAAAAAGCAACGGACTTACCCACCAAGGACTCGAAATGCTGAGTTAATCGATACGTGTCTACGTGTACTGTATAATCACTACTTAGACGTCTGTGAGATCCAATCTCATAGGCAATACAGGTCCAAATGTCGAAGCTCAAAAATAATTCAAGAGAGAAGTTGAAGATTTTATCAAGCGAGACACCATGCTTCATGACGATATTAAATGTTACCAAGAGCTCCTGACGTATGCTCGATCTTCCGTAGACTTTACGATAGAAAAAGGGGTTTATATGCTTCCCTCAGACCTAATGCTCAAAGAAGAAAACAAGCGTGGGTTCAACGATAAATTAAAGATTGTAGGAGCACCGGATGGTCTCTAGCAACCTTGTCAGCAGCGGCTCAGCACGCTGCGCAAAAGCAGCCTAAATTAACTGTCAAAGCTCAGAGAGCATCTAAGGAGCATTATGATGAGGTAAACAGTCTGGTCTTGTATGGGTCTTTACTCACTATTGCCGTAGTTTAATTTTCGAAGAGGTAGTAGCTTACAATAGCTACAGCAAATCCTATGGCTGCATAAGTATGCTCAGCAAGCTTGGTTACCACTGTTTTGAGTAGAAAATATATCCAATTCAATAGGCTTCCGATGGCGCCTGGTAAAGCAGATAAATCCCACTTTGCCAGTTTACCAAAGAGCCGTGCCAAAGAAGAAAGGCTCTTTTAACCCAGTCTCTGACTTTATGAGGATTGCCACCGCCACCACCTGCAGCACCGCCGCCGCCAATTAACGCTAATGTTAGTGTCGCAATTGTCATTCCTATCGCTGTAAATACGTTGACTAAAGTTAACTTGTTATACTTGTTCTCGCCAAAGTAATTTGAGACGTTCTTTTAGAGTTCTTTCACCGTCTGCTATTTGTTCGATAGTTTGTCATATTCGCGCTAGCTGTGTTTGTAGTTCTGGTTTGATCTGACTTATTGACTCTAGTCTGACATCGTAAGCTTTAAGTTCGGCAATGCGACTCTTATCTGGATTAGGCTCTTTTCTAGTTTGGTGAGCTTACTCGTAGCGTTAACAAACTCGTGTTGTATACGCTTGAGAGCCTTATTAAGGCTTTTAATTTCTCGAAGTTGGAGAGGTAACTCACAGAAATCGTCAATAGTTTTACCTAAATCTTTTAAAGGAATGTGTTCTATTTCTCTCTTGTTAGGTACAATTTTATCGAGTCTTTACACCGAGAGCGGTGATTGTAACTTATTGATGATCTTGGAAAATTGGTTAGGAGTTCTAAAATTTCCATAATTTTTTCGGGTCAGATTGGGTACTATGTCTAACTTTTCATGGTTTTTTATATAGACTTTTAATTAAATTATTAAAACGAAGAAAAATTCGGATCATGGTTTGCTTGTTAATAATCTTATAAGTGGATACCAACTATTGACAGGTATGTTGGCAAGAAATCTGGAAAATGTAATCAAGATTGCAAAAATATTTACCTGTTTATATTGTTCATACTGATTTCCATTATTACAGAATTCATTGGCGTAACACCGAAAAGCATGATTGTTCTCAGGTATATTCTTTTCCTTATTTAATGTTCATTCCTTTATTAAAGAATACCTCTATTAAATTATCTAAACAGGTAGAGTAAGTAGTATAATTCTTTCCACAATCAAAAATGAAAAGATAGTTGTATAATAGAACATACTGTATCTAACGCGCCTTATTCTTTTGGTGCGCTGTTTACAAATTTTATACTGGATGAGCACTGAGTTCTTCTTAGCTATGCCTTCTTTTATTTCTTAACTTTTAGCTTCAAAGCGTCTTCTAAAGATATATTTTTTTAATATTAGGCGTTTCAAAGACACAACAACACAGCTCTTAATTAACCAACGTTTTCCTACTCCCAGGACACATCAAAGCAGAACATAATGTATACAATGTCTAATTTGATTTGCTTTTCTTAGATCTGTTCCTGCAAACTAACGTGCGTTTTCAATGGGATTGCAATTCTTAATGGTTCGGCTGTTGAGGATGTTGCCAGGACCCATTGTGGTTGGAAAGATCTTCGATTCAAAGTGTATGGTGTGGAAGTATAATAAATGCATTGTGAAAACGAGTGGTGCTGAGTACCAACTGGAAAACCTCGCCCAAAATACGAAATATCTCACCTTAATAGGAAATTGTAAGTCTTTGTGTGGTCCCTTTCGGCAATTTCTCGATCAAAAAGAACAAAATATTCCTATAAATAGAGAGAGGATACAATACATTCAAAAATAAATATATTCTATATTCCCCGATAGTAACTTCCTAAATAGTTTTCTTGGAATTGTAACTACCAAGTGACATAAAGTTATATTTATTTTTAAAATTTTAAATCCCTAATTTCGATTCCATAGCATGTACACATACAATATTTCTTTGTTCTCATTAGTGTTATCTAATATACAGGTAAAAACAGTAGTTATTCCCTTCAACTAAGAATTGAGTAACAAGCTCTAGTAAAACCAGTACAAGTAGTAGCAAAAATTACGAATATTAAAACACTATAATTTAGTTCATATTTTTACTTTTTAGTGATCAATTTAGTATTGTTTGCATTTGCCTTCTGGTTGTATAAAGA
>JAUEKX010422723.1:3826-16600 GCA_031834005.1 Dendronotus venustus
AGAACCCTCTACCAACAGCAGCTACTTTGAAAGAAGAAATGCGACCTGAAACTCTTCCAGATGTTTCAGGAGTAGCCCAATTTGATACATCATCATTGAAAAAAGTTGAAACACAAGAAAAAACTGTTTTACCAACTGCTGATGTCATTAAAGAAGAATCAGTTGAATCAAGAGCTGAAGTAAAATCTTTCGATCAATCAAAATTAAAGCATGTTGAAACTGACGAGAAAAATCCTTTGCCCACAGCTGCTACTTTGAAAGAAGAAATGCGACCTGAAACTCTTCCAGATGTTTCTGGAGTTAAAGGCTTTGACAAAGGGCAATTAAAAGAATCAAAGACGGAAGAAAAAGTTGTTCTTCCATCAAAAGAAGGTAATCTTTTAACATTAGTTATGAATTAAAACAGATTAATATGAAAGCTTGCTATACCAATCTTGTATCATAATAATATGCATGCAATATGTTTGTATACTTTGAAGCCATTTGCATGGTATATATTTCCACATAAAAATGGACATTTTTTTATATATATAATTCTCTTCTATTCATCTTATTTGTATAACATGTTTAATATGAATGTTTTATTTTAAATCTCAGTTATCGATGAAGAGAAGAAGGAGACAAGATCTGAAGTCAAATCTTTCGACAAGACAACTTTGAAGCACGTTGAAACCGTTGAGAAGAATGCACCACCAACATCTGAGGGTAAAACTACTGAATCTCCTCCTAAACCCACTCAAGTTCCACCTGAGACCACAGAAAAAAAGAAATGTACCATCTTATAAAGATTCCATACACATCTCCACTACCCACTTCACTTTGGGAAATGTAAGTCTTTCCTACTGCTGCAAATAACACCCACACTTTGTACCAATACATTCTCCCAATAATTCATGTTTCATTGGCATTCTTCACAATGACATCATGCGTTTTATCGGGAAACACAAGTGCACTCAGTTATAATTCAGTTATACTATTGCACAAAATTCCCTATTCATTTTTTCTTTACTTTTACACCCTCCTTCTTGTTCAAATTTAACAACCTTCAATGTGTAGTTGATTGATGCATGCATTCCATTTTTTTGATTATCACATTACATGGGTTACATGTTTTTATTTTCCTCATTCATTTAAGGGATTATAATCTACATTTCATATCAAAATATGATATCTTCGTTACATGCAAGATCTTATATTTATTATATTATTTTGCATGTTCAATCTAGTTAGCTTCTTGATTAGTTTTGTTCATACATTTTATTAGGTCCATCTAACTTTATAGGGAAAGATGTTTCATTCCAAGCAACAAAGTAAAAGATACATATTTTTGATTTCACCGCCTAGTTTTTTTTTCTCGTTAGTTAAACTCTTTATATTAGTTGAGATTCATCATCGGAACTTTGCTTGTAACCCTCTTCCAATCTCATTACATTACCGAATTCATTGAAAGTCATTAAGATTTATTTGCATTTACTGCATTTACACAAAGCAGTAGGAAAGGATTATATTCAATTTCCTTTTCTATAATATATAACCTTTTTATTTTTGAAAATCATTTTTATAATTTCTGTTCATTCGATAATACCATACTTTTCCATGTGATTTAGCGAGGCAATTTCAGGTAACGTGACGTCATTCCTATGTCTCGTTTACCTTTTTATTAGGCGGTGTATCTCATTACCTTCTTGCTTTCGCCGTTGGTGTCGTGTTTGTTGCTTGGATGTGTTACAATATTTCTCAATAAGAAAAATCAAAAAGGTATATCATACAATTCCTTTTCTGTGAAAGTTTTACTCTTCGTGAACTAGGCGAACCTAGAAAAAATAAAAACCAAAACGTTTCATAAAATAAGCTTAGTAAGGTTATCGTGCAATTTTTCGCATTAAAAACAGCTTGCTTTGGCAGCTCTACCTTCTACCTACGTTTAGAGGAGGTTAAGAAATCAAATTTAATTTATACGAACAAAGAAATCGATAGCACTTTTATATGAATTACTATCTATTCTTTTGTTCATATGACTAAATTTGACTTCTTAAAATATATCAAAGTTAATGAAAGCTGTATTTATTTTGATGTCAAATTATGTTAAAACAAAACACAAAATGTAATTTATTCTTCATTGTGTGGCCTTGTTCGTATCAATTTTCTCACGAAACAGTTATTATCGCGCGCGACAATAAGGTTTACGCCGAAATATTTCATTTTGTTATTTAATTTTCAAATAACCTTGGCTCACTTTTCCTTTCGCATATATTTGCAAATGTTCGGGGAGTCGGTCTTCTTTCGCAGAAAAGCTTGTATATATAACCTGTTTGGTTTTAGTATGAAGAACAATTGTTCAATATACTGCAAATGTTCGAATAAGACCCCATCCGAATTCTATTTCGGCAAATTAAATTAACTTAACTCTCGAATAAGCCTTTTTTTTCTGTGTTTTTTTTTCTCAGTTGAATAGGGACTAAGAAAATACTTCTGAAACTCAATGCTGATTATTTTGTCACATTTGTTAGTTACATTTGGATGCTTTTATTATCCTAAAAATTTGTTGCGTATTATTATCTCACCTTGTGCTCTTTCCAAACTACACACAAAAATGTTACATAAATTAATAACCCCCCCCCCCCTCAAAAAAAAAAATATATATATTTATATTATGTAATAATTTATAATAATTTCCACATTTTTCCGCATCAGATATTGCTAATGAAAAGCAAGGGAAGTAACTGATAAACCTCACCCATCTACACCTGGTTTATCCCAGCACGAATCTATTTAAGTCTCATCAACACCTTGTTGAATTGGAATGATGTCATTGTCGAAGGGAGTTAACAAGACTAGCAAAAAAAAACATTTTGAAAAAAAATTTATCTTGAATTTCTTAAATTTTTTTTAGTATTTTTGTGATTTTACGAATGAAATCAATTTTCTTAATTAATTTATATTCTTTTATAGTTATTTTTAAGTTGATATTTTTAAAAATCAGATTTATAACCCAAAATTTTTTCCCTTTGAATATCAAGAGTCTTATTCAGCTGCCATCGAAACTCTATGACAAATTTTGATTGTAGCTAGATAATTCTCTTGTTATGTTAAAGTAAATGAACGAGAAAACCTACAAAATTATTATTAAAAACCCACAATATTTTTTTTCTCTATATCATCGACTGAATATTTAAATTATATACAGCATTGTATTATTTTGTTTTGTTTTGTCATCTTTTTTTTCCTAATTTGTTTTGCAGCTCGATATCTTTATAAGATTTCTCATTTTTATTGATTTACCTGAATGAGTAAAGTTTATTATAAAAGGAGAATATGTACGGATCTAAAGGATCAGAGTATCCGTGAAGGAGGAACAATTATCGTATAGTGCTTCTGAAATGATAATTGTCTTTTTGCTCTCCTACACACAAGCTTTAATTATTTTTGGACAATTTCTTCATTTTTGCACAGTCTCAAAGTTGTTTTGAAATTTTTATATTTTCGTCTAAATCTCTTTATTTTTGTAGTCCTAAAAAAAGTGAATTTCAGTTAAATGCAATTGTTATATATAACTCTAAAAAAAAAAAATTAGAAATATAGTAAAAGTACATAATGCTTCTTTTCCATGTTTTTGAAGAATTTTGAAATTCATTTGAGTTATCGGACAAAACCACATAGGGAAACGTTTCAAAACAAAACTTAAGACACGCGACCCCCGTATCGTTAAGGCTCTTATCTTAAGTCGCATTTACACTACAAAAGTTCTATTGCAAAGTATTTTCATTTTTGAGCCTAAAAATGAACCTGAATATGTATTTTTCAGGTCGTACAAATACTATAATATACACACGAGTTTGATATATTTCGAACAGACGTTAAGACTTTCACATTCCAATTCAAGACCATGTAAAGTTTTCATAGTAAAGTCTCTTAAAAGAGTTTGGAGAACGAAGAATCGAGACAATGTGCCTCTTTTATTCCAATGAAAATAGGATATTTGTACTAAAAGTGAGTGAACAGAAATTGGCATTTGTAACTATATGTTATCGAAGTTACTTCACCTCAGAAATTTTAATTATGTGTTTTGAAAGAAATTACACCAGTGGGAATATTAAGTGAAATTCTAATAGTAGCTCGATCGACCATAATACATTGCGTTTACTGTAAATTTCTTATTTTCTCATCTTGATGAAAGCATTTAATGTCATAAATTTGGTGAATTCTTGAAACTTTTTTGGTATGGTAGAATAATGGGCCAGCTAGTTTTCCACTGCAGAATAATAGCGGGAAAGAGTATCCAGGCTAGTAGGGAAAATTTTGATACGGAGTTATTATTGATCGAGTTATTTTTGATGTCAGAATTTACGCGAATCCGCCAAACGCGGCAACCTTGTGGTTAATATTATGCAATTCACAAATAATTTCCTTCTTCGAGCGATTTCCGGAAAAACACGTATCTACCAATCCTGGCTGCCATTAATAGAAATCAGAACGAGGGATTTGAATCACAAGGAAAATAATAAACATTATAGTGGATATTGCCAATACATGTATGAATTCTAAAGAAATGTTACTTTATGGTCTTGAATCATCATGGATATATCTGACACATCTTATTCACCTTTAATTAAATTAAATTTTTGTTTAAATCTTATTATTGGTTTATGTGGGAGATTTAATACAATAATTTTCTGGAATTTAATTTTAACAGTTGTTGTGGATGCTTTGTAGGATCGCGCCGTTGTTAAGTACATTGATCTATCCATTCTGCAAAATCTACAGAATGTTAATGCAATTTGTAATTGTAAAAAAATTAATAATTGAAGGTTAAAACAAAGCCATTATCCCAGCTACTACTACACTGCGGAATGTTTTTGGATATCAAAACGAGGCCGATTGTAGCTACTTTCAAATATGAGTTGGATTCATAATGGTTTTAGTGAAAAGTTTTAATAAAAAGTTTTCCTTATTGTAGTTGGTACTAGACTAGTTCATGCGGGTTTTGCAGGTTTAACACAAATTTAAACAAAATTTTCCACGTGACTGATAAATGATTAATAAATTGAAAGAAAATTTTTTTCGATAATTTCTTATATGATATGTACACAAAAAAAAAACAAGAAAAGATTTTCACAAGAATGCTTATATATAAAAATTGCTCAGAAATCTATGAATTTACAGAAGATGCATTGTTTATAGTAGAATTTTATATTTTCAGGGATTTAATGGTTTTATCAACCATTTGATGGTTTTTATGTTTTCATGGCTGCTAAAAATACTTATTATTTTTTTAGTATGTGATGATTTCTGTTATATACATGTTATATAATTATATGCTATAGAATTTCCCACTTTTTAGTACGATTTCTTATCACTTAAAATCCAACTGTTTGTTTGTACACAAATTGTGTGTATTAAATTGTTCAAACTTGCTTGTTATTAATTAGATCCATCTGGAGTAGAATCCCAACTCAGCTTTGAAGCGATTCCCATTATATTGCTCATCTGCAACTTGGTTGACAACTTCTATTTCTTTTGTTTTCATATTCACGTACCAATTTACAAACTCCTCTCCCAAATACTCTCTCATCGTCTCGCTGTCATTCAACTCTTTAATAGCCCCTTCTAAACTCACCGGTAGTGACCCATATTCGTTGAGTTCCGGACCCTGTAGGGGCAGCTCCAGCTTGTTTCGGATGCCATCCATACCGGCGGCAACCATTCCGGCCAAAGCCAAGTAAGGATTCATGGAAGAGCCCGGAACCCTGTTCTCGAAGTACGTGCCCTTGCCTGCACCTCGAGCGATAACTCGGATCATGGTCAAACGATGTTCAACACCCCAAGTTACATTGTGTGGTGTTGCTGTAATGAGAAAAACAAATAATATAAATATTTGTAATATAAACAATCATCTTGTTTTACGGTGACAATCTGATCATCCATAAATATTTTGGACCTCATCTGAATGTTTAAAAGATGGCTAACACGTGTTCTGCAAAAGATAAAATTGGGATCATACAGGGTGTATAACAAAAAAAGCTTCCAGAATGTTCTTTTTATCCCTTCAACCATGGCGATCATTTATTTCAATTAGCCATTAATGGCCATCAGATTGTTGTCATGTGGGAAGTATGGAGGCAAAGCAACAGGTTGGAAGTTTTCTTTTGGTTTACCCTGCACATACTCGTAAAGAAAGTTAAACAAATAAAGTTAATGCGTGAATTTAGCTGACAGCCATTCGTTTGCTACGAGATTCAGTTGAATCGATCCCCAGCCGGCACACGACGTTAGAACGACGTTGAATGAATGTTGTTACGATGTCAAAGCGATGTTGAAATGACGTCGTAACAACATTGTTTGAACGTAATGAGTTAGAACATATGTAATACAGATAAAGCAGAAATAAGAATCTCAGACATACAAATAGTTAAGTAAACATTCAGCTTCCAACTCAACTTTAAACTGTGAAATCTCGAGAACGAGGCTATTTCAAAAGCTGGGACCAAGTTTTTCTGAATCTAGATAAATTGTCCTATTCGACAAAATCCCATTATTGAGATTATACAGATAATGCAATTTAGCATTTTTTAAATGTTTTGACTTACTTATGTCACGTGTTGTAGCAGAGATATGTAAGCGTCTCCAATCGTTTGTCGTAGGGTTAGTTATGGCTAGAATGAAAAATAGTTGACAGATTAAAATATTAGAACGCATAATGTGTAGGAGAGCAAAAGGGTTTTTATGTCCGAGAAACACTACAAGATAATATGTATATTCACTCTCCTTCGCAGATGTACACATACACTCTAAAGCAGCCTTCAATGGAAATTCTGTTTTGGCAGGAAAAAATAACTTTTGTCCTACTCTTGTGTTAAAAATGTGTGACGTTTTAGGCAATTTAGAGTACATCCGAAAATTTCTGCATTTCTCGAATAATCAATAAAATCCATTCTTAAAACAAAAAACAAAAGAATACTTATACGATATTTTAACGATTATACTCCAAATCGCTTGGGACGTCACACTTGTGTTAAAAATTCGTTTTAAAAAAGACGAGGCAGGAAAAAATGGATAGGTATATCTATAATGAATATAATCACTGCATTTTTATTATTTTGCTGGCTTCGTTTTTTTTTTTTTAATTTAAATTTTTTTTTTTATCACAATATTTCATCATAGAATAATGAATAAACATTTATATATATATATAATTATACAATATAATTTTCCTAATAACATACATTAGGAATTTTCCTTTCCAGAATCACATGATAAACTAATGTAATGCTCATTTCATTTTTTTTTTTACCTTCTGCTATCAATTATTCATCAATGTTTATTTTGAAAATAGATATAATTTCTTCTGCAGTTGACCACCCATAAATAATTCATTAAAATAAACTTTTGCATGGACTGGATTTTCTAGGACACTCAGTCATCTCTTATACAGTATACCCTTCCGACAAAAACACCAGTCTTATTACATACTTTAAAAATATAACATAAAGCCTGGTTCACACGATGGACTACTCTCTTCCTCTTCTACAAGTTACTTACAAGAAAATCGTAATGAAATTATCAAAAATGCGCGAGAAAATAAATAGGAAAGACGGAGTCTCACCTGCAAGAGCTGGTGCATGCTTCAACAGACCGGCCAGCCAGTGTTGCGATATCTTTGAGAGATTAAATTCAGTAGTGTCATCCCACATTGCATCTTCAACACTACCATCCTCTTTCACCTTCCATAGTGAGTGGTTATAGTGGTTGGAACTACCCACCTTATCAATGATCGGCTTCGACATGAACGTGGCTCGACCTCGCTGTCCTGGTTTCTGGAGGATCTCCTTAACAGCGTTCTTGAACAGGAATTCGTTGTCAGCTCCTTCGATGCCGAACGTCGGTTTCAACACGATCTCGATCTGTCCAGGTCCGAACTCTGTTTGTAAGGTTTCAATGGGGATCCCGGCCTCCTCACACATCTTGGAGAGCGGCAGGAGCTCCTCCTCCAGAAACGACAGCTCCTGCGGAATGTAGAGACAACCCTCATCAAATAGTGGCTTTCCTTCGTCATTGAAGAGAACAAATTCCATCTCACTGGCATGAAAGATTCTGAGGCCATGCTCCGCCTCAAGTTGCTGGCACAAGCGACGAGCCATGTAACGCGGGCAGGCGTCTTGCCGCTTGCCGTCTATACCCCACCAAGTCTCGCACATAACACCTGCAATCTTACTTCCATGTCCCGCCCACCGCAAAGGTCGCGGCACCGCGACAACATCTTCAGCTGGTGTCAGTCTAGCATCGGTGCATCGAACTCCGTCCAAGCGCTTCGCCTCGCAATTGAAGTAGTTATCGAAGGAGAGAAGCAGTGTCTTCCAGGCTATACCAGGTCCTTTTTTTAGCATGTACTTGTAGGCAGATTTTGTGACCAATTTGCTTCTGGCGATGCCATGGAAATCGGCAACCATGAAGCGGTAGAAATCGTAATCTTCATCTTCGCTCTCTTTCTTAGCGGCTGGCTCTAACGCATCAACTGTATTTGTATTGACTTTGACTGTGGCGTCTGGTAATAATGATTGCATGTTCAAGGTTGGAATGTTGTTTGGATCTGCTACTTCGTTTACTCCCATCATGTAAATCTTTTTTTGTAAATCCTTTTTCTTCTTTAAAATGCTATTTTTCAAATAAAAACAATGAATTGTTATAGGGAGCGTTGACTGCTCGTTTTGGAAATGAAATAAAACTTTACACATATATTAGAAAATCGAATTAAAATGAAATATATACCGGTTAGTTTAAAATGTGTCCTTTGCTTCTGTTCTCGACTCTTTGTGTTAATCTATTACGAGCAAGATGTTTCATTCTAGCTAGTCACATGCCCTGCCTCAAATTTAACATTTCATATAGAAACACAATCACAAACCCACCCTGTAACACAATTGGTTATTCATTTGATTTGTTGATACGCTTCGCCCGTTTCCTGCCATGCATAATTCATGTAATGAATACGCTTTGCATAATTTATGCAATGACACTGATACCAACCGTTGCGTTTATTTAATACCTTGAGCTGAATCAAATACTAAATCAAAGCACGTCTTCGTCAAGTTTTAACTATAGAAAAGCCTCATAAATCCACCTGTAGTAAATCAATGTATATGAGAAATTCACATTTTCATCATTTCGCAATGTTTACATGCTTGTATATCAAAGCTTTGCGAGTTTTGATTTAAACAAAAAAAGTATTAAAGAATGAAGCATCATATCATCATGTTTTGATTTTTAATTCATGAAGAAAGTCGAATAAATATAAAAGATAAACGGAAATTTAAGAATACTGAAAAATAAGAGTGTGAAAACGCGCGTAAACTTTCATTCTTATTTTTCTTTTTAACTTGAATAACAACAAAAAGGTGTGAAATTATATAAATCGACAACATCCATCCGATGGTCGATATAAAGATCCTACAAATACGTTGTAACAGCATCCTTATAATGTTGGCTCGGCCATCTTTGGCTCATCTCACAACTGATTTATATTTCAAGGAATCAATTATTGCGATCGATAATTAATCATACGCAAATTAGTCGCCTCCAATCCAATGATTTGCAAAATAAAAAAGAAAACAAAAATCCTTACTATTATTACATACTAAAGTAGAAAACTTAAACCGAATAATAGCATCTTCTAGATTTTAAAATGTAAAAAACATAGAAGAGAATATTTTAACCAGATTATTTCGACAAAAGTATCATTGTCATTTTGCAACTGATTCAAAATTTTACAAAACTAACAATGCTTTCTATATACACCTTACATAGTTGGTGTGATGATGGAATGGAAATATCTAGAAGATGCTATTATTCGGTTTATGTTTTTTTTTTTTACTTTATTTTGTTAAACTGTCTGCTACAAAAGGATTTTACTACTACATACTTTTAGGGTACAAATTGTTTGCGGAAGAAATTGTTTGTGGAACTTTTTTTTTGCCGATGGATGGCTCAAAAATGCTATATTTTGCGGAAATAATTTCTGCAGACGAGCTATATATATTTTTTCGTTTTTGTGGAACTAATTTTTGCGGATTTAGGTGAAATCCGCAAAAATTTCTTCCGCAAACAATTTGTTCCCTTTATTTTCTCTTTCAGTTAGTTGCACCAAATTAAATTCGCGTCAACGCCTGTCTATACCTAGCTTAGAGGTAATTATATCCATAATTGTCGATAATTCTCGTCAGGTAATTGATAGAGGACGATTTATATATTATGATTCGCATTATAAAAATTATCAATATAAAGTTTAATACAATTATGTATGATTTATAATCAAAACATTAAAAAAATGAATATACACCAAAGAATAACCTAAGAAATTCCTTATCATCTCCAACTTCTCAGCCTAAAAATTATAACACGGACACAGAATATCAGATTCACAGGCGTTATCGATTCCCTCATCCCCCCCCCAAAAAAAAATAAAAGAAGAAGAAATTCAGCACAATTAGAACTAATATTGGTACTTCATTTATTTCAAGTGTAAAATACAGGTGTAGTTTTGAGAAAGTTAGTTGAGAACACAGATGACTGATTCTACAGAACTTGATTTTCATATCAGGACTGGCTGAAAGAAACTATCAAATATCAAATTTATATAGATATATAGATATATAGATAAGTTATATAAAAATCGTTAATTAAAAATCTCTTATCGTTATAAAAAAAACAATGTGTGTGCAAGCTGTATGAATATTTATGCATATATAAAATCAAGATAAAGTGCAAATCTGCAAATCTAAAGTCCATCCATTGAAACTATAGCAATTATGTCCATCCAACCAATCATCAACTTGTTCTGTGTTGACATTCTAAGGGATTGATTACACAGGGAAAAGCTTTACCGAGAAGGGATATTTTAGCATTACGTCAATCGTTAATCGGGAAAATTTGCTAGGCGATTCCGATTATATTAAAAACTCCCGGCTTATCCGGAATCTCGGCAAGGCATAATACAGCTTGCTGAAATTGTCTAGAATGGACCACGAAACTTCCTATCTGCAAAGTTGACAATTTCCCTCGTATAATCAGGCTCTTAGTTATCAACATCTGGCATTTGTGAATGATTTGACTTGACTGAGGTTACTGAACCTTGTTCTTTGTTGTTGCTAGCTTGCTCGTAGCCCTATAAAAACGAAGGAGAGTTTGAAAGATTAAATAAATAAGAAATATATTTGTATTTGTACCAAAAAACAAAAACACTTTTGTCTCTTATTGGGGATAACGTCGGCGTTTAATGTACAGATATTGCGTGACTAAACATTACCATACAAATTTATTTTCTTTTAAGTCATCTATTTATAATCGCAAAATATTTTGAGCTGGCTTTATCACTAATAAAACATAAGAAATCATTTAAAAAAATGCAGAACAGAAGTTTTTTTGCTTCTTGTAGGTTAAAGTACTTTTTTGGAGAAATTATTGTACATCTCAAAGCTAATGGGTAATCAAAGAAAAGTTAAGGAACTTGCGCTCGAATTAAGACATTTGTTGCATAAAACTTGAAAGATTTTAAACTCCATTATCATCGTACCCTCATCCAATATGGCTGATTTTCACATAAAATCAATATTTCACCGCATAAAGACATGGCAGACGGAAGTGTTTCAAGTGTTTCATGTGACTCTCAAGTTGATTTTCAAAATAAAGATACAGAGAAATTTATTGAAGAAAAGTTTATTCAAATTAAAGTTAAAGAGTCAATGGACAGTTATATCAATGTTTTGGAAGATAAAATCAGGGATTTGGTTCGTAAAGAAACAAACAAACAAGAGTATGATACTGAATATTTTTTGGAAAATCACTGTGAATCATGTAAATCAAGTAACCGTTGCATTGCTTTTCTTGAAAAGGAAGTGGATTTTTTAAGATCGGAAATGTTGAGTAAAAATAAGATTATTGAAATGTTGTTGCAAGATGGGCGCTCGTCACAAACAAATCTTACAAAAATTCACACTGGATCTCATTATCAAGAAACTCAAAAAGTCTCACAAGTTTCTCACAATGCCAATTTTCAAACTCCTAAAAACACTGCAAAAAAATCAAACCGTGATAGTAATTACAAAACAATTACAAAAAATCGCTTTGAGGTGTTAAGTACGGGTAATGAAAATAACGAGATGGATCCAAAATCTTTTGAAATCGAAATAGATGATAAAAATGTTACAAAGAGACAATTTAGAAAAGGAGGCAATCAAAACAAAAAGTCAAACAAAACTATCGTTGCTATATTGGGTGATTCCATTGTTAAAGATGTCAAAGGTTGGGAATTATCTGACAATAAAAAAAAAGTAATTGTCAAATCGTTTTCTGGTGCGACAACCCATTGCATGAAAAGTCATATCGTACCAACAAAAGAACAAGAACCTGACGTTATTGTGTTACACTGTGGTACAAACGACCTACGAAAAACTGAAGACGTTGAAAGTATTGCATCGAATGTAATTGAACTTGTGTTGTCGTTAAAAACAGAATCAAATTCGATTATTGTTTCTGGGTTGACACCAAGAAATGATAAATTACGAGAGAAAGCTGTTGAATTAAATATGCTACTGAAATCTGAGACGAATTCTCGTAATATTGGTTTCGTGGATCATTCAAACATCGATCACAGCCATCTAAATCGAAGTAACCTTCACTTAAATCGTGAAGGTTCCACTATTTTTTCTAAGAATTTAGAGTTAGCTATTAAGAATTGACTTGGCAGTAAGACATTTGATGTTGTCAAATTGCCAAAATCTA
>JAUEKX010422834.1:0-13826 GCA_031834005.1 Dendronotus venustus
AAAATAAAGATAAGCGCGTCTAATGAAACTGGATGTCAACGTTACAAACAAAGAAGTGACAAGCCCTTGAGGTTGTCAGGTCTTAATATTCGATCGAGAGATAAAAGAAAAGAAAAATCCAGAAAAATATCTTAAGAACTTTTCATGAGCAAGCCATCATGAATTTCCGAGTAGATGTGGGCTGAACATGTCAAACTTGAGCTTACAGCCAGTCGAACAAATTTTCCTACATCTCTCCTGTATCGTGTTTATGAAACAAGCTCTCAAACACACCAAACCGCAAAATTGATACAAGAAAAACTTTGTTTATAATGGATATAGAACTATGGATTTCAATGAATGTAAAAATAACAATGCGTTGGCAACTCCACTTCATATAATGTCGAGAGCTGAGGTTTGAAATACCTCTATCCATCATCAAAATTTGCTTTACAACTGACCACCCGCTCCTCTAAATATTTTGTTTCTTATAGGGTTTAAAAAGGGTTTAAAACTGCAAACTGCAAATTTGACATTTCAAATAATTTTCTCGAACAGGCTAGTTTTTCGTATTTTGTCAAAACTTAACGTTAAATTAGTAAGAATTTTGTCTTTATAATTAAACAAATGGGTATAAATTTAATATGCAACTAAATATAAAACGGTTTGTATTTAATTCAAACTGGCCGTAACTAATTGTGTTTGCATCTTCAAGCTTCTACGATGTAATGTTTAATAATAACGTATTGAAGCAATTATGAGATAATCTGTGTATAATTACCAACATCACAAGTTATCAATGTCTTTTGGTTATCAAGGTTTAAAATTTTGTTTGATCTCACATGCGCTAACTATTCAACAAAGGAAAAACAAACCGTGCCGAAGCAAAAAACATATCGCAATCGATAGGTAAGATTTCCCTTTGGGGCTTACAACAAAGCATTTTTTATTTTGTTTGGGTTCGCATAACTCGCTTCTGATCTCGTCTTTTCTTTTGTCGATAATGTTGTGTGCAGATCAGTAGCAAGTTAGTGTCAAGGCCCATCAGTCATTAAGTACAGTTTTTAAAACATTCCATCTTTTTCAATGAACAGTGTGAAAATAGCTTTTTTTCGAGTAGAAACGATAATTTTCAGCCGTTTGTTCTGCTAATTACTTCAGCTACAGAACAAGCTTAACGCTCATAATTGCATTGTTACTATAGAAATAGGAATAGAAATTTTAACCATTTATAGTTATAATAACGGAAAAAAACTATTTTTACGAATTGTTTGAAGAAAGAAGAGATCCTTTTGACGTAACACATAGTAAGGATACCATTATGGTATAAACTTGAATAAATAACTTCTGAACACCTGATGACTATTTTATAGGTTAACTCGAACATTTTAACAATTTTTTGTGAACGTCATTAAATAAGTATGGTCCACTAACATATACCATGTTGTTTTAAACAACCTCCATGCAATTTCAAATAGAAATATATATTGTCATATTCAAAAGATGCTTGCACTAATCTACGAGCTGGATAGAGTAATAAAGAATGTTAATATGGTATATAACTTTAACAGAAAACAAAATAAATTGTATGTGAGCAATTAAATATCTATTCTAACTATTTTTAAAAAATAAATTAGGCTGAAATATTATCATCCATAACAATTTAGGATTTTTATACATGTTTTTCATACAAAAGAAGAGAAACAAACAAATCGAAAATATCATCATGGAATTAAAACAGTATTTTTAAACGTAAATCGATTTATCAAATCGACGCTAAGCCTTGTCTGAGGAAATACCTCATTTTGAACGTGCGATATTGGATTAAATTTGTTAAAATTTACACTTTGGAACATGTATACAAGGACAAAAGGTTTTTTGATTCATCTTGTATAATCAAGCAAAAAAAAATCTTGATAAAAATGAAGAGATATTTTTTTTCTTCTTTTTCACTAGAATAAAACATTTGTAAAGAAAAGTTTATCATAAACATATCAAATAACTTTATTTCACTTTTTAGTCAATCAAACACATAGTTAGATATATCGGCAAAATTCAACCAGATTTTATCACGTGGAACAGCTAAGTGGTCCTGTAGACAACCCCCTCGACTAAAACAATATAACAATAATTTCTATCAGCAAACAGTTAGAAATCCCCATACAATACGTCGGAAACGTAAACTCGTTTACAACGCAAGGAAACGCGGCCTAGTTCGCAAAAAAAAAAACGAATATCTCACAAAAACGAAACAGTTAAGCCGTAGCAGGAGTCTAAACTTATCTTTTGTCTGGCTTCTTTAAAAGTTTGTTTTAATTGAACTGGTTATTTACGCTCTTATCGGAAAGTGTGTTTTAATAGCCGATGTAATGTGGACATAAGCAAAAGAAGGGAATGGTTAACATTTAGCTCCCCCTCCATTTGTTTGCCTTCCTGAGAATGGATTCTAAGCAATCCGTTTTGTAATATTTTTGTCTCTGGTGAGTATGACAGCGGTAACGTTTATGTCTGTAGTTAACTGTACTTGCAAACACATATATAAGTTTATAGCAAAACAACAAAACATGTTTGTTAGCAAATAAAGTTTATTTCCTTCATTTTTACTTTCAACACTGTACAAGTATTTTTTCCCCCTAGTAACACCCAAACCAAATGTTTTTTTTACGACAACTTTTGTTGTGCTTCACTCACGTTTTTTGGTATTATTATATATATTGTCAATTATTCTTTAAATATTTTTAAGTTCCTTTTTTAGATCACTTTTTTAGGTCACTAATCTACTGTTCTATCATAAAAGGTTTAAACTGTGATTTGAACTAGAGCAGGAGCTTAATATTAAGAAACACTAATCGATAAAACTATGAGAGTAAATTAGTTCTATATTATTCTCAAAAATCTCATGGATAGTACACTGCTGATATTACAAACAAGCAAATAAATGAATCAAAATATATTTATTGCATGACTCCAAAATTGAAAGAATCTAATAATAACACCATGTATCAACAAAACAAAACTGGAAAACAAAACCATAAACATGTTTTGAGACCTAGTCGTATGGGTTTCTTTTTTTTTTAAGTTGAACCCAGATGGAAGCAGACGTTTCCAGGTAGATCCCTCCCTATAACTTCCGTTCTATTTCATTATTCAGCTTCACAATAAACAAGCTTTGCATAAGGGGATACTTGTTTACAACTAGATATTTACACCAGCTTCGAAATTACTCATTTCAATTTTTGATTTTAAGAAAACAATATATGCGCTTATATGGATTTCATTTTTGTTTAAGTACTAAAAATAATAATAAAAACCTTATTTGAAAGTTGTTTCTTATTGGTACAATTTCTAATATTTTCAATAGTGTTTGTAATAGAGTTGTTTCTTATAAAAAACGTGTAATCCGAAAGTAACCCTAACCCTAAGTATGTTTTAAGTGGTGTTGTAACTCTATTTTTAGTTAGAGAATTACTTTTTACGAATATATTGTATTTACTACTAAAAGAATTTTTTCCTTGTTGGTTTCATAAATTTTGGTGTTTTTCTAAGCTTTAAAACGATTAATTGGCATTGACATCACGTTTCGCTAATTTCATATTGAAAACCCATTAATCAGTTAGAAAATCGCACAATTGCTTTGTTTTGTTATGACAGGTACAAAATTATCAGCACATTTGCTTTAGCTATATAAGAGTGATACGTGATGAATATTAGCGCATGATGATAGTATAATAATTACCAATAACTCTATTAAATATATCAATAAAAGCAATTGATGAAGACCACATGCGTGGAGTCATCAGGGCGATTGTTTATAGAATTAGTGTAACTCTTCAAAGATTTATAACAGAGAGAGAGATAAAAAAGAGGTTGATTTAGATATAAACAAAAGGAAAAACAAATTTGCAAAGAAGAAAATGCTTATGTAGCTGGTTTCTCAATTAACTGAGGAACTCGGTACTAAATAAATCATATTTCACGGGTATATGATATTTCCAATGTTTACATGCAGGATAACGACAAAAGGGTTAAATTGTACTACGAGTTTCTGTAATGTTGAAAAATATTGAAAAAAAAAGAATTTGCAACTTAAAAAATATTTTTTAATCATTGCACACAATTTTCATCTACCATTTTATGCCTTGTTCGTAAAGCAAAATAATTTCTCTTGAATCTCAACTACCAAATCTTTTATCTCCATTTTTCAGGCGGAATAAATGATTCGATTCATCTACTAGCCTTATCATTTCATAGTTATGATAAGATTACTGTTATCCAAAATGTTGAATAATACTAAATAATGTTAAAAATATTACTCTTAAAAAATAACTATGTAATATTTGGTAATATAACAATATCATGGCAAATTATAAAAATTTACTATTAAGCTTGGTTCCCACTAGGCGCTAACTAGCGCTAGATAGCGCTAGACAGTGCCTAGTGGAAACCAAGCTAAAGCGTGAAAAGGTTTGCCCAACATTGTTTGATAAATTAGCAGTATGCAGACTGTGTGCAGATCAGAAAATATTTTAACAAACATAAAACAATTTAACACGTTACTGAATAGCATCAGAAACAATATAGTTTTAAAAGGGCACCATGCTATGTTGCATTTGAAGTAGTTTAGTGACTCGCGCAAAAGCATTAAAAACAGATAACACTCATCATCATGTCGATCGTACACAAAACAAGAAAACAAAAATTCGTTAATTTGCTGTCTAATTGGAAAGTTAGAAAGTTACAAGTTGTTGACCATTTGCCAAACACAATCTGGCTCTTGTTGTGTTTAAAGAGCAGAACAAGAATGCTTCCTTTTATATAAGGGTTACATAATCTGTTTGATGTGACAGTTACCAATCAAGCGTATGTGATTTATGATGGCTTCAATGTCACCACATAAATTTCAAATATATATTTTATATGTCATTGTGTAAACTATTATGAAAATGAAACAAACTAGTGATACCTAGGCATAGTATTCATACTTAAAAATTCCAAGTGAAGATATTTTTGCAGAATTCATAGATTCAGCCCAAATCCACAAAATTAATCTCTAAAGTGATAATTTTGATTAGCATAAAAAACAAAATAAAACAATTTTAAAATACACTGCATGATGCATTATGCTGAACATCCAGCATAAACAGTGTTTCCGTATTAAAACAGAATGCTGTGATTAGCTCAAAAGCATCATTTTATCATTTGTGGACCGTGCTCCAAATGCAATATGCATTAAAATCTTTGTTTTTATTTTAACGTTAGAGAAGTACCATTTATTGAAATAGTACACAAAAACCATTATTTGATTTGATGTAAACTGAGAGTCCAAAAAAGAATTTAAAAAACTAAATTAAATGCAATTTGCCGGTAATTTAATGCACAACACAAAACGAGATCATGAATAATGCCCATATCTATCTCACTCAAGTATATGAGAATATATTTTGCTTCGATGGTTTTGATTAATTTGCTGCTTAACGAGAAAACAATTTACTGATAATCATTACTTTAGCATAAACTAAAACAATGTATGCGAGTTACATGTCGTATTAATACTGTACACACTTTATACTAAAGCTACACCAAAATTATACAACTATATCGAAATAACAGTAAAGAAATGTTCTGCAAAGGCTGCTGAACATTAGTCCAGCGAGCGACGCTGGGTCTCCCGGCTACGTATTACATAGTAGAGTAAGTTGATCTATATGATTGTATGTTATTTCAATAGCAGGTACGGTAGTGTTGAAATTACGAAAATTGTACTTTGATTTACAGATTTTATTATAAGTCTTTTTAAGAGCATCTATTGTAAAATCTACTGGATGGCAAAGATTTTGTTATTTGGGTAATGGTTTCAATATACACTATTGCAGCTGTGGTAATTATACTTTTGTTCGTTAAAACTCTTTTGAAAATCTATTAAATTGTTGATATTTGTGTTGTTAAAATTTGTATTAACGATTTCTTAATTTTTAACAGTCATTTAAATGAAAAATTTAAAGAATGCGATTATCGATTATGCGAGCTATCTGTTGATGTAAAGTATTTTAAGACCAGTTTTTGAAACATCTGTGTTTTCACTTCTGTCAATTGAAGGGATTTAAAAATAAACCTATTTTCAGAATGTTTCGTAACAGTCTATCACGGCCATTTAATAACTATTGAAGAGTTCGAATCTAGTTTGCCTAAATCGTTATACTTAAAATATAAAAAGGATGTGCCAAATGTCATGCAATAATTATTTTTCCAGGAACTATGAAGGGGCCCATAATGACCCCATCTCTGGGGATCCCTGAAAAGGTCCATCCTTTATATGGTTAAAAAAAAGAATTTTTAACATATTAAGGATACATATCACTCCAAAATGAAAGTTTTCTGATCAAGTTATCTTTTTCCAATCGTATAATTATCTTAATTACATCATTATTATTCGGTGCGGAAATTCGTGAGCAAGTCGGACTGAAATATTGGACAAAGAAAACATAAGGCTGTATCGATATGATACACAAACTGTTTAACCGCAACAATGTAAAAGTAAGCTACAGCTGCACACCAAACATTGGGAGGATAATCAAAAGCCACAAAAAATGGTTCACTTCAAGCAAGAAACAACTCAGTTCATGTAACTGTCGAAACAAGACAGACTGCCCAGTCCAAGGCGATTGCAGGAAAGCTTCTGTCATCTATCAATGCGACATTGACGCACCCAGTACCCCAAAACGCACGTACATTGGATTAACAGAACGAGAGTTGAAAGTTAGAATTAATGAACACAATGCCACCTTCAAAAACAAAGAGTACAGTAAGAGAACAGCCCTTTCATCGTACACTTGGGAATTAAAAAATAACGGATCAACTCTTAGCCTCAAGTGGTCCATTGTTAAAGAAATAAACAGCTATAATAACACCACAAAATCGTGCAACTTTTGTCTTTCGTCAAATTTTTGACGAAAAATTTGCTATCCTTAATTACCCATCACAAGATGATCTCCTCAACAAAAGATCGGAGCTGGTTTCAAAATGCCGTCATCAAAATAAATTTTTATTAGCCAATTATAAATACGAAATGTTAACCAATGTCACAGCGTCTCTAGGGAATAGCTATATTTTTCCAACCAATTTTATAAGTAGAAGCTCTTGTTGAAAGATTTTTCATATTTTATAGCTGATAACAAATAAGATGAAACTGACAGTACTATAAACATAGTTCGTCAATTTCTTTCTTCGAATTTTTTCTTAGATTATACATATGAAAGCTCTGATCTTCGATCATTGAGCGCTCTCTGATGAACAATAAACAATTAACCCATCCTGTAGAATCTTTATATAAACTTTTAAGGGGTTATGTGTAACTTTAATCAATCATAATGCATGAATTGACTTCGCTACTGTACGTGGTATTCTACGTACAAGTGGATATTGGTCTCATTTTTAAACTTATTTTCAGCCACACACTTTTAACAAGAAGCTAGTTTTCGTCTTAATTGTATATAAATATTTTACCTCTCCATTGATACAAATAACTTCATCACCTTGCGCATTTGGTTTGACTTGTTCTTTAAACGATTTTTTAGCATATACAGGGTGGTTCAAAGAAAACACTGCTAAATATGGATACAGAAAACAACGTAGTTTTTATAGGGAAAAGTTTTTATTACTTTTCTTATTTGATAACAAAGAAATCAATCGTTTTCTTATTTTTTGTTGCGTAAAATTGCATTTTAATTTTTGGCATTAGAAGATATAAAAATTATATTATCAGAAAGTCTTTTTTGTCGTCTTTCTAATGGTGTAATAATGAAATTAAGACGAGCTACAGATTTAAAATTTAAATTTAAAATGTAATTCTGAAAAAATAGGTTCTAAAACTAACTAATAAACATAATAAATTAATGCTGCTACAGGCTTTCAATATGGTGTTTCGTGGATATTTTCCTAAATGAATTTTCCTAAGTTATTTTTAATATTTTTAATTTTAGAGAGTATTTTATATGGACGACCCTGCATAGAACAAAATTATGTTTTATTTCTCAGTTTCAAAACGTTTATCCCGTATATTTTGCGATAGATTTTGGACTTTATCTCGTAAACATTTATCCATCCCATTAAAGTATTTTAATCAGGTTTTCACAATTCCCTTTTATGTTGTAAAATCTAGTTTAGAGTGGAAAATGTGAATGAAATATCGAAAAACTTGACCGAAATTTTTCATGATTAAGGCAATTTAAAATGACATGAGCTTCCCGGCAATGATTTAAATAAAACACCGATAAAAAATAGAGAGGTAAGAGTATTTTAATTTTATATAATACCGAAACGGGCCTTGTTGTCAGAACTCGGAGAGCATTATCTAAAGCTAATTGCTTAAATAATTTAAATAAAAGTATTGAGCGCATCCGTTTTACCACACTTTAATTGTCCGATAGTCTAAAGTATAATTAATTTTTCTAGAAAATGATTACTTAGTTAAGCCACATTAAAGAAATTAATTTTTAGGAACAACTTTTTAATCATAGCTCGCTATTGTATTTTCCATAGGAATTTATTTTCACAGACTAACCAAAATTTCTGTTAATCTTTAGTGAAATGAAAGCAAATGTATATAAAAGTGTATACAAAATTACAAAATACTGATACTGTTTCGGAATAGAAAAAAAAGAAAAATACGGAAAGAAAAATAGAGGTCACATTAAAAGCCAATTCTTTTTTTGGTAAGTTATCTGATGAGTCATTGCATTGAATTCTATTGTAACTTACGACAGACGAGTCATTAAAAAGTATACACAAACATTGGGTATGTAGTAGCTGAGGAAACATTATTTTTCATGTACATACGTTTATTAATAACATCATGTGGTGAACAGACAAGAGGAACAGTAATTGCAGGTAGCGTCACCGAAAAATCACAACATCCACCATTAAATTGAAGTGTGGAAATTAAAACCAATTTCGTGTGTGCCAGAAATATCACCCGTTAATTATGACTGTTTAGGGGCGAGCCTTTCATGTGGTGCAAACATAGATGAAAGTCGGTTGCTTACAAACATTCGTCAATAATCTAGAGAATGATTGATTGGATTTGGTTACCTTTCATGAACGGTTTAGTGGAGTTTATAGCCTCCAATGTGGGAAATAGCAACAGGAAGCGACACAGGTTTTTACAACCTTCTTTTTTTCATATTAATACAGAAAAAGACCTTGATAATTAGACTTTAATCACCTGCAGATTTTTTTGTCTGGCAACATAATTGTAGGTAGTTAGTTTGTTTTGTTTGAGAGAGAAACACAAACCAACGCGTGCTACTAAAAAATGAAATATAACTTCCCGGATGAAATACATTGACTCGATCGTTCGGATGTTTATTTTTCTTGCGGAAGGTGCACTAGCTACAAAGTGAACAGGATAAAAATAGAACATAAACAAATTGTTTCTGTCTTTTGACCTCAAGATGCGCAAGCGTAATATAGTTTTTATTTGGAAAAAAATGAATATGAAATAAATACAAAGGTAATAGTATTAGAATTACTTACGACGTCGTTTATTTCCAATATCCAGTAGACATCCGTTAATTCGAACACGCAAGGCACTAAATTTTTGTTCGAATTATCGAAAGTTCAGAGAAAAATAAGAATCTGGATGTAACGCCTCAAGTTTAAATAACTTTTTACAATTAAAAAAAAATCCTTTATAGATGTTTGTTTTTTAGCCCGAGCGAAATGCTGGTCGATTCTGTGATCAACGTGGTTAGCATATGGTTGAACCATTTCTCAATCATTTGTAAATGAAGACTTTATTAAACAAAACTCAAAAAACTTGGCAATTTGTTCGATAGTAAGCGGCATTCGAGTTAACGGACGTCTACAGTAGCCTTAAAAGTTACATACTTTCATTAATGGGAATACGGGGTGCTTTTCAACTATCGGCTTTCATCTGACAAATAAGATTTCTTGATCGTTTTTGAGGTTTATCTTCTCAAATTGTTGAGAGCAAAGCACTACATGTCGTTTACCAGCTATGTTTAGCATATGGTTGGAGTTATCTATGTCATTAATTCTTCTCTTTTTATTAGTTTTTAAAACTTTCCTCTTCTCCTGTTTATACGATAACCGAGAGAAGTGCTAAAATTAGAAGTTGTATTCCTGTCACTATTTATTTGTTTCGTTTCATTATGACATACTGACGCGAGAAGTTATTCTCATCGGTTTTTAAATGGCAATATACCAAATTATCCAATGATCCTGAAGTACGGAAAAAATAAGTTTACTTCAAAAGAAGCGAAAGTTTTATTTGCAGCTACCATTCAAAATGGCGTCACAAGTAAATGTATGCATTGAAAATGACGAGCTCTAATGAAAATCTCTGCGAAGGTGTGTATCCTTTACTTTATATAACTTTTAAAAGCTATTATTACTCTTATTCGGACACGCCCAAAACTCGATTAGAAAAGAAAGCAGAACAGCCCACTCTTCTATTTTAAACACAAACCAGGAAATAAGGTAGCTAGTCGCCTAGGTAATAATCATCAATTCTAAAAAGAACCCGTCATTTTGGTTTCCGACCGTAACCTTTCAAGTAATAGAGGCTGTTGAAAACAAATGATACAAGCTTCGAAACAGGAAAAAGGTATTATGATGATGTATTTCATAATATGCATTAATCTCATGAGTGTTGATCATAAAATCATCTAAAAAAACTCCGCCTTGATTTAACAAGCTGTTGTAAAATCCTTAGATCAGAAACTTTCGGAAATCGTACGAATTTTAAACAACTTTTTTTTTATTACTCTTTTTCGTACAAATAATTCAATAGATTTTGGGTGGCGAAAGCCCAGATCATTTTCAGCAATTGGCTCATTCTCCAAAACAAAGCAGAAAAAACAAACATTTTGGATTATATAATAGAAAAATATTTCAACAGGTAAAAAGAGGATTGCTATAATTTTACACAATGTCAATGGTTTCAGTTTTAAAGTCACCCACTAATCAATGCAAAAACAACACTTGTTATCTTCCAAATGTCAAGGAAGTCAGCAAACTATGACAGTTAACGGTCATTCAATGTCAGTCAGTTGAAAGTTACCATCTGTCAATTATTGTCTGGTAGAATTTCAACAAGGCTAAATCTTTCCGAGAGAATTTGTATTCTTATCTTTTATTTTATAAAAATCAGAAAATAGGTTTTCTTCTGGTAATATAATAGCAGATAATTTGACTTTTCCCAAAAATACCGAAAATCTTCGTTTTAAAAGTTTTGTCCGCATTACCTATCATTTTGAATGAGTTTTATTTCTTAATGTATTCAGAAATGAAATTTCAATATTGTATCAATGGAATCGTTTGACACAACCAACATCTTCGGAAAGAAGCTTTTCTCACGCATTTTTAATAAGCATCAATACAATAATAAATACAAATATTCAAACATAGCAACAGATAATATACAAAAACAGAATGCTATATACAAACTCTGTACATAAGTACTTTTTTTTAAATTGAATATATGAAAAACTAACGACATTTCAATCTCGATTATATATAAAATTGACACTAATCTTTCTTTGTCTTTAGTTTCTCCTTGGTCTGACCCTTTGTAGTTTTAGGGGTTTTAGGTGTCTTGGGTGTTTTAGGGGTTTTTGGTGTCTTTGGTGTCTCATCACTTGGTTTTTCATTGCGACTACTTGTCGGTGTCTTTGATCTTTGCTCCTGTTCTGTAGTCTTCTTCTTAGAATTTTTCTCTTTACTACTTGTCGCCAATTGTTTCTTGTTTTTATCACCTTGCTCTTTTACTGCACCAACACTACCACCACTAGCAACATTAGTTTTCTTCGAGTTTTTGGTGCTGCTTGCTTTCTCTTTGCTCGATTTGCTTTTGGATTTATCCTTTTTGTTAGAGTTGTCATTGGTTGGGTTGGTTTCATTTCCTGTAGCAGTTTCTTCTTTCTTTTTATCATCATCACCATCATCGTTATTATCACCTTCGTGTTGCACAGCTTCGGCTTCAGCAATATCATTCAAAGCTCTCTTGATAGCGGCTTGGTTTAGCGTTGAAACTTTCTTTGATGTGGGTTGCAGAAGGCGTTCACTTACCGCCCATAACTTACGTCCTACTTCATCATCGAGCTCAGGAAACGGCTCTTCCTTACATTCTTTAAAGTATTTCCCCGATACATTCTGTAAATCGTAATCAAGCGCACAGAAGTATGATGTTTCTGCTCCCATACTGCAACTCTTCCAGAAAAGATAAGAGTATGGTTCCAACAGCAACCATGTAATCTTCCAGCTATACGGAAACACATCTCTCCAAAGATTAGTAGCAGTCAGTCCAGGATTAACAGCGTTTACTGTCACCCCAGAGCCTTTCAGCATATTGCTTAGCTCTTTGGTAAAGTACATAATGGCGAGGTTAGTGTTACGATAGGCCTTGACATTGTTGAAGTGCTTATGATATTGTAGATTTTTGAAATCCAGCTCACCTTCCTTGAATGCTTCAGAGACGATATTTAAAATGCGACTTGGAGCGCTCTCTTTTAAATTATTAATCAGTAGCTTTGTTAAATAGTAATGACCGAGGTAATTGATCTGGAATGTCCGTTCGTAGCCATCTCCGGTTTCTAAGCGGGTCTTTCCGCTATGGATACCGGCATTATTGATGAGTACATCGATCTTGGGGAATTCTTCCATAACTAAGTCTGCAAATTCTTTGATTGATTCAAAGGATTCGAGGTCAAGTTTTCTGACCTCTACTAACTTCTGGCCAGACTGTGTTCGCAAGTCTTTGGCCACTTTGAAGCCTTTCTTCAAATTGCGACAACCAATGACGATCCGTGCTCCACGTGAGGCTAGGTAGAAAGCAGTATCCAAACCAATTCCCGAGGTAGCTCCAGTGATGATCACCACTTTATCTTTCATGTTGCCTTTGGAATGGCAAACACCCCCTGTGTTTCGGATCCGTATCATAGCAGCAAATATAGCAAGCACCAAGAAGATAGCAAAAGTGTACATGAAGAAGACAGTGTGCTCAACGGACACCTGAATGCTTTGAAGGATATCGTTCTCGTCTGGTGTCCGGCAAAGTCCACATGTCATCGCACATTTGAGACGGAGATCTTTGTCTTTCTGACAGTTACCGTGCACTGTGAGTTTCGCGCAATTTGATACGGTGTCCTGACAGTTTCTGGTGGCTGAAACCATCAAGAAAAAGCTGGAGATGAAAAGGCACATCAGTAGTAACGTCAAGTTCGACATGTTGACAGAAAGAAAAGTAACAATACAAGACAGTAACAAGCAAAATATTTATGATGTTAACAAGATTTTACAAATCTAGCTCTAGTAGTGTCTTTACGCGAGAAAACAAGAAGAGAAGCGTCGTGAAACAATTGGTACGAATAATGCATGCTATAAAAAATGTACTATCAAACCAATGGAAGATGTCGTATGAAAAGAAGAGAAAGGAAATAGTAGAAATACGAGATTAATTTTTTAACACCATTTGTTTCTTCACAATTGAGTGAAGTGTAGAGAGTGTTCTTCAATCTTCAATTCATGAATAGGTCGAAGAAAAAAATGTGAGTCGATAAAGAAAAAGAATCACAGCAACTGTTATTAAATTTTTAATGGAATAAAAAAGCCATTAATTATTCAATATGACCACGATAAATATAATAGTTTTTAAAAACCATCAACACATGCGTATTTAATAAGCAAGTCTATTGACGTTGAGTGTAATCAAAAATATATTCTTTTCAGTAGTGTAATTTGTTAGTTATCAGAAGGAAAATGAACAATATATCATACAACTTTTTATACGTGTAAGATATGATATAATTAAAAAATATTTCGAATAAATC
>JAUEKX010422834.1:22347-48848 GCA_031834005.1 Dendronotus venustus
AGAGTACAACATACCCAGTACATTCAAATATTTCAGAATGCTCTGGCCAACATTAGCATGTTTCCAGTTACATTAGCATGTTTCCAGTTACATTAGCCTGGATAAGGCAGCTATCAATGGTTGTGTCAATCAACTATCATGTGTGGGCTTTGGTTGACAAAGGTTAAAAGGACAATGTCATTTTATTATCTTTATTGTTTTTGCACATTCTGATAAATTAGTCAACTGTTACCCAGTTGGGATTTACCATTACCATTTTGGCACCTAGTTCAAGTTTTTTTGACTTGTATATATACTATACTAACTTGAGCAGAGTTAGTGTTTAACCTCACCTGCAAGTCTTTGGTCTTTTTTTACTAGCTATTTTGTCATCACTGTTAAACTTAGTAATGTTAATTACTAGATCAAACTAAAAGTGGTTTATCCAATCTAATAATTATCACTTGATTGAGTTAAAAGTGCTGTACTGACAAAAATTTTCAAGTTCAATCAATTTAATAATTTAAAAAAATAATTTATTTTTTACAGTACCGCCTAAATGAAATGATACATGATTGGGTGGTATTGTACTTACTCTTGTTATATAATTTGTTAAAAAATAGCAAGGGTATTTGTATATACCACACTATGAGAGTAACAGCATTTTGCCATTATGTTGTGTAGTTCATAGAACCATATATTAAAACTGATATTGTTGATGAACTTTATGTTGTAAAGCACACCACGAAAGCCCTGGTTGGTTGAAGAACTTGAAATATTGTACCACATTTATGAGCTAATAAATTTTTCATTTGTCAAACTTTGGACACTCTTAACACTTTAAAGTTAAATTAAAAGCTGCATAGTTCAAATAGGACTCATTTCTTCAAACAATACTAAAGTTAGATTACTATGGAGTTTACATTAATCCAAATTTAAATCTGATAATTATGTAATGATTGAGCCAAGTTGATGTATCTGTCAGGAAAACTATCTTATACCATTTTTTGTTCTAGTTTTTATAAATTAAAAAAGTAGACATTCCTCTTTTTCTCTAACCTGAAATAGAATTTTAGATTATATATCGATATACTTTTCTTTTTAGACTGTTACATCCAATTAAAACTTTACACAATCAAAATGTTGATGTTCCAGGTAATATATATATGTATCCAAATGCAAATAGTTTTAAAACATATATATATATTTATTTATAATTTTATCTTTTATAATTCTGATAGTTATATTAAGTATTTTACTTTAAGTGACATTTTTGCACACATAAATGTATCACATATATGTTTATTTTTTAAAAATTAGTTCAACCTATCAGCAAGCTCCTTATTGCCAATCGTGGGGAAATTGCATGCCGAATTATGCATTCTGCTAAAAGAATGGGGATTCAAAGTGTAACATGCTATAGTGATGCTGATAGTCAATCTTTACATACTAACATGGTATGATGAATATGTTATATATAATTCCTTAGTTAATTTTGTAGCATTAGCAAACTTTCTTCTAAAGCAGTTCTTCTTTTCTGTTGATAATCCTAAGTATTTTAATCATAATGTAACACAGGCCCTACTTTTTTACTTTAACACAATTTTATATATAATTTTATATAATATATAAAGTTATGTTAAACTAAAAAAGTAGGGTAAAATAATAGGTTATGTTTTAAAGAATAATTATATTTAGGCAGATGAAGCTTATCATATTGGCCCTTCTCCCGCTGTTGATAGCTATTTGAGGATGGAGAAAATAATAAACGTTGCTAAATTGAGTGGATCTCAGGTTGGTACTTTGTATTTCTATATTTTGTATATATGCATATAGCTTTGATTTACTTGAGAAATAAAAGATTTGTTGTTTTTTATTTTTATAGATCTTCATATTTTCTTTACAGTAATAACAGGTTTTACAGTTTAAAAATACAAATAAAAAACTAAAGCATAACTGTATGAAAGACAGAATTTTATAACTTAAATGCAATATTTTTTTAAATAACTAGGCTATTCATCCTGGGTATGGGTTTTTGTCAGAGAAACCAGAGTTTGCCAATCTCTGTGAAAAAGAGGGTATCATATTTGTTGGTCCACCCTCTACTGCTATCAGAGATATGGGTATTAAAAGGTATATAATACCATAATTACTATTTATAATTTATGAACTATATAATACCTTTTGACAAATTTGACAAGTTGTATTTTTTCACTTGAGTACTAATTTTGTACTTGATTGATAATTAATTATCTTAATACTATTAAAATCTATGCAAAATGTTTTAATTTTAAAAAAATCAAACGTGAATTTTGCTTTCAATAATTGTTAACATATTAATAACTGTTTCTATTTTCAGCACTTCAAAATACATTATGGAAGCTGCAGGAGTTCCTATAATTAAGGGCTACCATGGAGAGGATCAGAGTTTTGAAAAGTTAAAGAGTGAAGCAGAGAAAATTGGGTAAAGTTATATTTTTGTCTAATTGAAGGCTTACTTAATGTAAATATTTATTCCAAATTAAATGAGTAATATGACTTTAATGTGTGGGGCTGTCTGTGAGTTTATAACATATATATATCAACAACCTTATTTTTCAGATATCCTGTGATGTTGAAAGCTGTCAGAGGAGGCGGTGGAAAGGTACATTCTACTCTTTTAATCTTGAAACTACCATTACTCAAAGTATAGTGACTGTGATTTAGGTTGTTATGATGTTTGAGATGATTATAATTTGATTCATTTTTTATTTCAGGGAATGAGAATTGTTAAAGAAGCAGGAGAGTTTTCTGCACAATTAGAATCAGCAAAGAATGAATCACTGAAAGCTTTTGATGATGATAAGATGCTTGTTGAGAAGTTTGTGGAACGACCAAGGTGAGTGGATCCACATCCACATTAATAATTTGTTGTAAAATTAAATGTCCGAAGTAACAAACAAGACTAATACTCATTTGTGAATAATTTTCAAGATCTACATTAGTTTAAGCTTTTGCAAATCGTATTTTAGCTAACCATAGTTTAGTTAGTTAACCCTAATTTGGTCGTTTCAGCTCAGATACAGATATGTTAAAGATACATTAAAATATAATTATATTTATATCTTTAAGGCACGTTGAAGTACAAGTTTTTGCAGATAGACATGGAAATACTGTTTATCTCTTCGAACGAGATTGCAGTGTACAAAGAAGACATCAGAAAATCATTGAAGAAGCACCTGCTGTATGTAGTGGTTGACTATTTTAAGTTTTAGGACAAATGGAGTTCTGTATTTAAAAATAGTTCAAAGTCACAAATGGTTTTTCATCAACGCATTTTTTTATCTTTAGCCTGGACTATCAATGGAAGTTCGAAGACAAATTGGTGAAGCTGCAGTCCGCGCAGCAAAAGCTGTCAATTATGTAGGAGCAGGTGAATTATGTTATTTATTTATTTATGTATTTACTAAACATTCCATTGGCTAATGAAGTTATTTGCTCTAGTGGTCAAAAAAATTATTTTAAATCAAAATGGAAGTTTTCGAATTGGCGAAGCTAGGATAAAAGCTGCCTACAACTATTGTTTATCAATGAAGTGATAGTCTTTTTTCGGTTTAAACTCGTTGCATTATAATTTCCCGCTCCTTCTTTTAAAAATAGAGTATACTAAGAAAAAGTCTAAAACGATATTTCAGTTTTATTGAAGTATGAATAAAATATTGTTTTTGCCCCGGAATGTTTGGATTTTTTCCAGTCAGAAGGTATAAAATCCTGCGAGTAATTTTCAATTTCCGGTCCATTATCATATCCATTATTTTATAGTTATACTTGATATAGTAAAATTGAAAGTAAAGTATTGTTGCGTTGTTTCTTTGTACTCTAGGAACTGTCGAGTTCATCATGGATGATAAACAAAATTTTTATTTCATGGAAATGAACACCAGATTACAGGTACAGTGCCTACACTCAATCTCTCCCACAAAAGAGATGATTGAGTGAAAGTAATCATTCTGGGGCTCAGTAGGTGTTTGAGTGATCTCAATTCCATGAAAGATTTACAGTATTGTATTATAATTATTGTTTTAGTTATTTTGATATTATTTACATCCAATATGTAAATTCTTTTTCACACAACATTTTCACAGGTTGAACATCCTATCAGTGAGATGATCACTGGAGTTGATCTAGTGGAATTGCAGCTACGAGCAGCTGCTGGTGAGAAATTGCCGTTCACGCAAGATGATCTTGTCATCAATGGACATTCCTTTGAAGCTAGAATCTACGCTGAAGACCCGGATAGGTAAATAAATAGATAATAAACTAAAGATTGTTAACTATTAATGGGTCATTATTGGTACTTACTTAAGTATATAACAGGGTTTTTAACGCATAAGGGAAGTTAGGGATTAACAAAAATTATATTGTTTCATCATTTTAGAAAACTGGAAATCTAAATACCGTAAATGCTCGATTTAGCGCCCCCTCTCGAATTAGCGCCCCTCTCAAAAATATCGTGCTTCGTAAGCTCGCCAACTCAACTGGACTAGTCTGGGAAAGTGGAATATTTACTTTTGGGAAAAGTGCTCACGAGGCCTATATTCTATATTATATTATTTCTTAGAACCTTCGAACGTGCTTTTTATGTTTTTATTCAAATGTATTATTCTTACATTGTACAAGTGCGTTCAACCGTTATAATGTTACTACCCACAATAATGTTCCACTGTTCAAAATAATAGCACTCAAGTTGAAGATGTTGTAATTCAACTTTTCACGAGTTGTTTTTATTTATTTCAGTGATTTTCTACCTGGTACAGGACGCTTACATTACCTATCAACACCGTCACCTTCGTCAGATGTTCGTATCGAAACTGGGGTCCGTCAAGGTACTTATATCTTTCACATTTCTTTATATATTGTCTTCTGTCAGAAGTGTTCCATACCGAGTTTGCGCACGCACGAGCCTAAAGTTTAATTAACAAATTATAAATAACTGTGCAGTAGAAGTACACGATCAGCATCAGTAATACTATTAAAATTGACACTGTATCAGCATGGTTTATTGTTGTCTGTGTTAACAAATATCTCTTAACAAGTGGCGATAATTTTTATAAAGATTTCAATATTCTAGTACGCATACTATATTGTAGTAGAGAGAATTCAAACACACGAAAAGGAATTATAAAATTTGTGTTCCGCTTTGTGAAACCTAATAATAGAGTACTGAAGATCTCCTTTGATATAATCTCTTCGAAGGTTTCAGCCTTAACGTTAAAATTGCATTGTTTTAATATTCCCAACCGACGCAGAACGAAGGTGTTTTTATAGACTTTCATTCAGTGCTTAAAATATGTAGTATGTCAACAAAACATTTTTTTATCTTGATAATTTCTTCTTTTATTTTGTTCCTTGTTGTTGTTGTATGTTGTTGTTATCAGGTGACGAAGTCAGTCAGTATTATGATCCGATGATCGCCAAACTCGTTGTATGGGATCAAGATCGACAAAGTGCACTTAACAAATTACACAGAAAATTGTCAGACTATCATGTAAGCTCTTCATTGCTGTTTTCCATTTTCCAGAGATCTTGTTTCTTGTTTAGATAAACCTTTAACCCTTTGAAAGGTTTTGCATTTTCATTTTCCGAGACTATTTAAAATATTTTAAAAACGATTTTCAAGTATTTTGCAACTTGATTATCAATTGTTCGTAAAAATAAGGATTCTAAAAACTAATTTGATATTTCCTTTAACTTTTGTTCTTCTTTTATTCAAGGTCGTTGGTTTAAGTACCAATTTGAAATTCTTAAAAGACTTGGCAAACCACAGCGCTTTTGTAGCTGGGGATGTACATACAGATTTTATTGAAGTAAGAATATGTTTTAGTGTTCATAAAATTATGAAGCAATCTTCATATATGAGTTTTTTGCTATAACCTGGATACATTTTGTTCGATTCCTAGGGAGGATGCTTAACTTATTGAACAATGTGCCACCATTTTTCCAACTTTCAATAAAGGATATGAAATTGTACTTTTTTGAATGTGAATATTGGAAAATCTCCCTTATTTTGTGAAAAATAAAGTTTCCATTTTTCAATACTAGCTCTTTTAAACGTATCCAAATAAACCTACTAAGGCTTATAATTTTCGAACCAAAAATGGTACGCCCTAAAATTGTACATACTCGACGGATTCCAAAGCTATAAGAAACAATAAAAAGAAATAATAAATAAAATAATAATATCTATATCTTTCCAGGAACACAACGCAGAACTATTTCCAAAGAAAGCTCCATTGTCCGGTTATCAAGTTGCACAAGCTGGTCTTGCACTCATTTTGAAAGAGCAAAATGATTCGCAACTAAGCAATAGGGTTTCAGGTAATCTTCACACTCTCTCATCTTCATTATTTCGTTTATAGGTTTTCGAAATTAATTAATAATGTAAGAAGTAAACTATATATTATTTCACGTTATATATGAATAAAGCTATTAATTAATATTATCGTATTGTTTAGATTCTTTTTCACCAGTTAATGGTTTCTCCTCATTCCGCGTTAACCTGAAAGAAAATCAAGTTATTCAACTATCAGATGGAGAAATGGGTACGCAGATAAAATTCATTCTTAATACCGCTTTTAACTAATAAACCTAAATATGTTCAACTTTTGAAAACATTCTTTTTGTGAGTGAACAGTCATAAATATAAATAAATAAATTTTACTTGCTATGATGTTGCAGGTGGTTTTGGATTCATAGAGCCCTTGTATCATTTTAAAGCATTCAAATATTTTTCAACATTTTAATTTGAACACTTGATCGTCTATTAATTACAAATTGCCCTCAAAGTCATGCGATTGCTTGTACTAATCATACAAACCTTCGAACGTTATTTCGTTTAGATACAGATATACTGGTGACTTTCTTAGATGACAACAATTTATGTTTAAAGGTAAACATTCTTACTGTTTATCATTAGTCAAGAATAAAACTCTCCTAATAAAACATGAATGCAATAAAATAAATAATTAAACCCTATATGAATATCGGGCTGAACTTTTAACTAATAAACAATATAAACAACAACGAAATGCTTAGAATATACCCAGGATTAACTATAGAGTGTACACATTAACACTTTTGACTAAAATACGAACGAATAGTGAAAAGTACATACTTAATTTAAGGGTATTTTATTGTATTACCATCTGTGTTATTAAAAATAATTACTATTATGTATTTCGTTTGTTCTTTTTTTCAGGTTGGAGATGAAGAATTCGTCTGCAGTGGTGACATGGTTATGACAACTGATTGTATGACTGCAAACGTCACGATTAATGGTAAAAAAGAGAAATTTGTATTTGTTACTCACGAAGATTCGCTGCATATATTTTCCAAGGTAACGTTTTATAGGTGTTGATTTAATTTTGTGTGCTACATGGATAGTTAGTGTTGTACTGGGGTCAGTAGACGGATTATCAAGTTTAGATGTTGTGGTGCCGGCATTGAATAATATCTCTTTTTTGTATTTCTTTAGTTAAAGTCGATATAATGACTGATTTAAAAAGTTTCTATGCACAATAGCTTTACATACATGGATGTAAACTTGAATATCACGTAATAAAGATTATATTATCTTTATCTGATAGTAGTGAAAGTGATTATGAAAGTTTTCAAGATAAATCCCAATAGTACGTATTTGTCTCCAGTATCATTAGATTTTTATTATAGGACGAGCATTTTCAAATGCAACGCAGATTGCCAAAGTTTGTTTTGGAGACAATCGAAGCATCATTACCACAGGGAGGTGTCATTGCTCCTATGACTGGTACAATCATGGAGGTATGTAGCTATGGAACTGACAAGTTATTCGTCCGCTTTATGTCTGATGAATAACGATGAGTAAATCACAGTAAAAATTTTAAGTTTTCAAACCTTGTAACGCATGTGCTAGCTTAGCTACTTCAATCACGAAGCGATTTCGAAAACCTACCGGGGTCTAGCGGGTGGAGATGCTGTAATCTCGTGGAAATTGTCCAACGAACTAATTAAATAGAGCTGAGCTATCACAAAATTATACTAAACGGAAATCACAGTGGACAATATTTAAGAACGAGAACAATAGAAACCAGATTTCGCCTTTTGTTCACTCTCTCGTTCCCTTATCAAGGTTCCATTATTTTAGTTATTCAACTTTTTGATCGTTTGGTAATATTAGTTGTCTAACAATCCCACCTATACTACTTTGTCAAATTCAGTTAATTTTCCATTCGACTTGTTGACAGGTTCGTGCTGGTGTAGGTGAAGAGGTGAAAGCTGGAGACACTGTTGCTGTCATCTATGCTATGAAATTAGAGGTAAGTTAATAAAGCATACATAAATTCCAATTCCAATTCCAATATAATAAATTTGTGGAAATTTATTATATTGGCACAATAACTTTCTGAATAGAACCTGCTGGTCAGGGATTTGAGTCCACCACTGGTCACATTGACTGGAAAATTTTTTGGTTCCTTTACACAGCATTTGTTCACAATTTCACCTGATCGAAATTCTATATGTGGATATTGAGAATGGCAACACCACACTGATTTCTTTCATTCTATCTACTTTGTTATTAATTAGCACAATATAGTAGCACCGCACGATGGCACGATCGAAGAAGTGTTTGTGAATGACGGGCAAATGGTGAATCATAATGAAGAAATAGTTAAAATTAAGAAAATTGTAAGTGAGATTTTTCTTTTTTTGAGGAAATTTTGATATTCAAGAGACAACATTAAAGATAATAATAATGTTGCGTCGAAAATATGTTACTCATTTATTTCTTGTGTTTTCCTAATTTCTTTTCATTGGATACATATTTGTACTATCCAGAACATTGTTATTTTAATTTATTTTCGTTTAGGATGAAGACGAGAGTTGATACCAAGAAGACAGCAACCTTATGATACAGCTCTGCATTTCAAAAATCCATATTTATTTTTTAGGTTTTTTTACCCTATTTTTAAGAATATTGCGCATTAGATGATGACAATGCTTGAATTAGTCGTGACTCTTCAAGTCCAGTAAATTATGAAATTTTATAGAATTGGATGAAAAATAGAAAATGGAAAACAACGACAAACATTGACAGTTTTAAGATTTTGTTGTTGTGTTATATGACTGATGAAATTTAAGTAGTAGCTAGTCAATACTTTGATCTCTTTAGGAGGTGTGTTTGAATTGTTGTATAAAAATCTATGGTATTACAATATTTTCAAATCTTTTAAGTGCCAACACTTTTGAAAAAAGATTGATATTTTCCAAACAATTGTGTAAGTGGCTGTCAAAGACGCTATGCTCGCCAAAACTAAACATGTTAATCACCATTGGAAAGGGAATTTAATTCTTTTCATATGGGCATCGGTCATGGACCTTTATTTTCAAATGATCAAGAATTTGTACTGAAGTTAGAATAAGGCAAAAAAAATACCTTGAACTTCATATGTGAATGACCATCGTTCCAACTAGTTTTCATTCTAAACACTAGATTAGATTTTAAAACAATTAAATACTCTGTATACTTGTAAACTTGTAAACGTTTAAAAGTTTCAAATGACGTATTTCAAATTATTCTGTGATAACTTGAGATTCTCTCCTGTGTTTTTTGTTATTACCAGAAACCATTTGATTTCATATGGACATTGATTAAACATTATGCGTTTGTTTGTCATTTCAAAATATTTCTCTTTTATGTTTTTGCTTTTGTATTAGTCGGACCACCTCGAGTGGACAATTCCAAAAAAAAGTAAACGAAACAAAAGAACTTTTTACAATACAGTATTTTAGTTGAATTATCACACCCGCAAACGTGCTCACACTGCCTGATCTGTTTACATAATCATTTTAGTTGTCTGATTCTTGTAAAAATAAGAAAAATTATCTTTCTATAAAAACTTTGAGAACAAAAACGTGTATATATCTTTAATATTATCATTTATAGTTTGTAGATTATGATTTTTGTTTTGAGGGCTTAGTACGAGAATGTTTCTCAGAATCTTGTCTTATCACAATCACAATCTAATATATTAACATAAGGTTTCATTTGATGTAAACAATCCAAAGTATTCTTCTTTGTTTTATTTTAGAGACATAAATAAACAAATCGACGTACTATTTAAACCCAACAAAGTCCGTCTGTGTTATTGTTCTACTATTATTACGATTGTTTGGAAAAGTATTTTGCAACAATTCTGTGGACATTTCAGCATATCAAGTTACAAGAAAAATGATGATGTAATAGAGGACTGTTTTGTTCAAAGCATTGATAATGCTCATCCTTCCAAAAGAGTTTCATCTCGCTTAGATAGTTATTCGTTTAGAAAAAATGGAGTATGTGGATGGCGGTGCTTTTTCTAAAAGCAGCGAATGGAGGACAGTCTTTGGTGACCAGTACGCCTTATTTCCTCCAGTAAAACCGGAAGAGAACGACGAAACATTCGAACACATCCTACCACCTGATTCTTATGACGTCAGAACGTTTCCACGTGGCAAGATGGTGATCATAAACATTGAGAATTTTACCAATAAATCCGGTTACAAGGAAGCTCCTCGTAAAGGAACTGAGAAAGATTGTTCGGCTTTGGTTGAACTTTTCCTCGCTCTCGGTTTTATCGTTGAGGTTTTTCAGAATATTTCGGTGAAAGATCTATTACGGATCATGAAAAACCTGTCAGAAGAGCCTTTCCACCGAATGAGTTCTCTATTCATGGCATTCCTAACGCACGGACTTGAAAAGCGTTTATACATGACGGACGGGCATATTGAAATTAGAACAATCACCGCCTTCCTCAGAGGCTCTAATTTAGCTGGTAAACCCAAGGTCTTGTTAATTCAAGCGTGTCAAGGCTCTGACTACATGAGCGCACTCCAAACAGATGGACCAACCTCCCCACGACAAAGAAAAGAAATCACATTTCCTGTTGAAGCGGACTTTCTTTACGCTTATTCAACGGCTTACGGTTTTTACTCATGGCGGAACGGGAAGTCAGGCTCTTGGTTCGTACAAGCTTTGTGTGAGGTTTTCTGTAAGTACGCGCATGCTCTCGACATTGTTCGTATGATGACGAAAGTGAACGCGCGAGTTTGTGAACAGAAGTCATACACGAATGACCCAGAGACTGATGATAAACGACAAGTAACGAGTACAGTGAGCCAACTCCGTAAAGAGTTTTATTTGTGTCCGCCAATGTTTACCGATGATACTCGTGTTTAATAAATATTAATTTTTGATTAATTAAGCTTGTGATCTTGTGATTTAGAATAATTACTGTTCAATAACATAGGTTGTGCTATTTTTCGAAATAGACCTATTTATTTTTCCTGTTTGTTATGTATAAGAATTTAATTCAGTTGATTTATTCAAGAACAGGATTGTCCATAGAATTGTTTCGGAACAAAATCAGGAAAGTTTTTGAATGCTATGTAATGACATAGAAAAGGATGATGTTTTCTAAATTTCTACAACCGTTTTTATGGACAGTATTTTGAATTAATATATAATATAATTAAGTTATTATTTTAATCGCTATTTTTATTTTTGATACCGTTTTTATTTTGTTAAATTTGATATGCGTGACGTTAAGATGCGTGACGTTTAAATTACATTTTTCCGACGTCATAATCATTCTTGCCCGAATATTTCTTCTCTCATATTGTAAATTTAGATTTTATATTTTATATACAAATTTTTTCAATTGTTTGGTTTTATAAATTTTATTTTGTTGTGTTTGTATTGTTTGTATAACTATATGATCTTTAACCAGGATGTAAATTATTATACACAGCAAGATTGAGGTGTTATGAAAGGAATTGTTGAAGATTTTTGTAAGGGAAAAAAGTTTGCTTTGAATAAAGATAAAAAATAAATTCAACAAAAGTGCTTGAATAAAAGCCTCTAAAAAACTGGAGCCTTAATTATATTTTTGTGCTGAAATTACTTTAAAGAGAAGATACTTCAGATTTAAAATCAACATGTTTCAACTAGACCAAACGTAATCTTAAATAGAGCATATTTTAAATATTTCCGACGTTAAAATTGAGATGTGGTTTTATTTCAAATGGTCCGGTTTTTCTTGAGGTTGTTTAGTTACTTAGGAAATGAGAGCCACATGTGTTACTCAATATGCACACAATTTTTATTTTGATGGATTTTTTACCTTGGAAACAAAAACTAAGTAACCCTATGTCACTGTACTGAATCATCAAGTCATTTATTATTTCTAAAAAAAATCTATTATCTTAACCTCAATACGCTGAATTCATTAATTGAGAATCGCAAAAAACCTTTCACTTTAATCAATCGTTAATTTCGATTTTTGAACTGGGTATACATTATGTTGCTATGGGTAACGTTGACGTCCAGTTTTAGAAATAGATCTGTTCATCACTTTTTTCCTTAGTTTTTTTCAGCACTAAATTAGACAATTTGATTTCACTATCTTTCACACTGAAAGTGAACTGGACGAAGTATAAACTCTTATTATATGTTAAATAGAATATTAAATAAAGATATGAAAAAGATTAAATTACTGCTACTTTTGGTAGTAATTTCGACATTTTTTAGCAGTGAGTATTTTCATATGTTATTTACCGACAAAGGTTTAACTCTTTAAATGCCAGCACCATTTTTTACTGTTGTAATTTTTTCACGTAATAGCAATTTGCAAATGGCGTTGTTTGATCTAAACTAAACATGCTTATCACCATTCAAATGGAAATTCAATTCTTTCAATCTGAGACTAAAACATCTTGTTTTTTTTGCATTCATCTACACACAATTTAAGCAAATTTCGTTTCGTCGTTCATTAGGATTTTAAATGATATATGACGCCGCAAGGATTTTGCTTTATTTTTTAGACAAAATTGCGTTAACATTCTAGTTGCTTAATAATGTCTTTTAACTTTGAGAAGAAGGAAAAACATTGAAAAATCTGTACATAACGATTCTTACTCAGTTATATCAGAATATTAAAAAGAATGTATCATTTTTACTATTTTAAAATAAGAGGATGGTTCAGCTTTTTCCCATAGAGGTGAGGTTTTGCGAGAGAAAAACAAAATAATAAGAAAAGTGTTCTCCCTTACACAAATGTTTAAATCTATATTTTTAAAATTTCTTTTCTCAGCATTTGATTGCTCGAATATCGCATTCCTCGTTGAACCACAATCTTCCACGTATCGTGAGTGTGGATCGAGCGCTCTCATACAATGGCAGTATGATGATAGCACAACTATTGACACCATACATTGGTATTTCCATGATTCCGGCGGTATTGACGAGTTTGCTTTGTTTGAGAACAACACATTCTCGGTGAACGAAGGTTCCACATTTCCGCCGGCAGCCGAAAGCCGCATCACCTTTTCATCTAACGCTGGAATCATTATCAGTAATTTCGTGCCGACTGACGAAGCAACTATCTCCATAGATGTTGCGTTCATTGATCTCGATCATTCAGTGGGTGAAACAGATCTCTTTGTTTCAGGTAAATATGTAAATCAGGGAAAATAATTTATTATTCTCGGTAATGTTCTCGCCGTAATTCCACCATGAACTGTAAGTATATTACCTGCTTTCTATTTATCATAAAGCAGGATTTCTTTATAAAAATTTTAACTTAAATCCAGTAATATAATTAAAAATATATGAAGGACTATATGAAGGGATAGAAGAAGAAGAAGAAGAAGAAGAAGAAGAAGAAGAAGAAGAAGAGAGAAAAATCTTACAAGATTGATAAAACATTTCTCCTTCTACAGTAAATTTCTTCATACGAAGCCGTTATTATTTTATTTTATTTTTCATTATTTAAGTTACTTAGTTATTTCTAAGTTTCGTTTTTACGATTTTTGATGATACGCTTCAGTTTAATTGTTTTCATTATTTTAAGTGGAAGGCACATTACTGCACCCAGGGACAACATCAGATTTCATCCTCAGTGGTACAAACACTCTCTGGTGCAACATCACTTCTCGTCCTTCTCCATCTATCTCCTGGTACCATAATGGCGACCTCATCGTGAACGGTGCCAGCTACGATTTCAACGTCACCGATTCATCCTCGACTGTAAACTGTGATGCGACGTTGTTGGAGAGCAGGCTAGATATCCTGAGAGTTATGACGAACATGACAGGGGAGATCACGTGTGCTGCGAGTTACGTCACAAACGAAACGAATTGGAGAAATAATACTGTCACCATCGATCTTCAATGTAAGATTTGAATGAGTAGTTTTATTTCTAATATTCATAATATATATTCGAGAAAAGGCAGCATCCATTTATACAACGTTTCGATTTTCTCTTCTTCAGATTCTATATATATATATATACACTCTATATATTTATATTTGTATTCACAGTCTATATATTTAAGATTTTTGGAGGAAAACTTTTTTAATAACGTTATATATTACGGAAAAATTGTTCTAACTTAAAATTCTTCAAATTTTCAAATATCTTAAAGCGCCAAAGTAAAGAATAAAATGAAATAAAATCAGTATTTCTAACATCTAATAATTTTGGAATTATTTATATCATGTAGATGTACCAGGTGACGTAAACATGACCACTGCAAATTTCTCTGATGCTACCGTCAACATAGGTCAAAGCACAACAATGTACTGTTACGCCGACTCGAACCCAAGCCCTTCGTACGAGCTGTTGAAAGATGGTGTTGTGATTGCCACACGTGGTCCTACCGATCAAAAAGTATCGTTCACAGTCGGTCCTGTCCAACTCAATGATGATGGGGAGTACACGTGCAAGGCGACCAATCAACATGGTTTCGATGAAGTGACCGTTAACCTTACTATATCTCGTAAGTAGATATGTCAATGTCAGACAAAACTGTCCATAGGAGAAAACTTTCGTCAAAAAATGTGGTTGGATTTTTTTCTTTTGTTATTAACGCTTATTAGATGTTCAGTGTCATATTGTTCCATGAAATAAATTTTCTTGTTATGGGACTTTTTATGAGTGCTTACTACCCACAACCGTTTTGTTCTTTTTATCTAAAGATTCTATTTATTATTTTCTTCATTTTCCAGTTGTTCCAATCTTTTGGACATTTGAAAGTCAGCCGATAGTCGAATCAAATTTGGCTGAGTCCCTACAAATATCCTGCGGTATCAAGGCTAACCCATTGACCGTAGACAATGTAACTTGGACCAAGGTGGATGGTCCGCCTATCGTGTTTACAGAAACAAAACTGCAGACACATTCCAATTCGAGTATCACATACATATCGAACAATTTGAATCTATCATCCACCAGTAAGGACAGTTATGGGAAATACACGTGCACTGGTGTCAATGATCTTGGACAAATCTCAGATTCGGTCTGGGTGTATGTCAAATGTAAGTATTAGTTTTGTACTTTCACTACAAATTATTATCAAGTGCCACAGGTCTTTGACATTTTGACAGTTTTAGTTTCAGGTATGTTTCATATAATTCAAGTTATCAAGAGTGTCATGTATATATAGCATAAGAAATACAATAGTTTTTCGGTAGTATGTTTGTCTTTCTTATAGTGCGTTCATCAATTACATGTTAAGTATTAATTTAGCGACATCTGGTCTATTTATACAGTAATAATCTGACGTGAAGAATCTGATTTGTGTAAATATATAGCCAAGCAACTCAAACTGTATTTATTGAACTCTTGCAATTATTGTAATGACTTAGGTGAGCCAAATGTGACGGAAACCTCGTTACCAGACCCTTCCATAGCTGTAAACGAGCACGACTTGATCACGTTCAACTGCACCGTCGAAGGTTATCCGAGACCAACTGTCACTTGGAAAAATGATGGCGTTCCTATGACTACCAACATTACAGAGACATCAGCCAGCAATGTGACGGGTGTGTGGGTGGTGAAAAGTGAAATCAATTTGTATCTAGCCCGTGAACACGCCGGAGTGATTGGCTGTTTTGCGGCGAACGGGATTGGCGTTGAAACTAATGCTACCACTAGCTTGATAATGACTTGTGAGTGCAGTTTTCCTTGTCGCTTTAATTTTTGCGAGTCTTTTTTTTATAGTGGCAACAAAAATCGTAAGCTATTAATAAGTAAGCTTTTGCTATTTTTTTTGTTCTTCCGCTATAAATGCTGGTCAATTTAATTTTAAAAAATATCGTAATATTTGATTGGTTTTATAAAACCGCCAAAACTATATCTATATCTTGAGATATCGATAATCGGGCCTTGCCATGTCCTAAATATTAAAGGTTGTTAGAAATTTTGAAAGAGTAAAAAAATGATGGGTTATTATTTTGAATTCTTTCTCCTTCATCAGATCGACCTCTCGTCACATTGGTTGCTGTCGGCAGATCCACTTATACACTCAATAACAAAGAGATCTTCAGAACGACTGTCAATGATAATGTCACACTGTTATGCACAGCTGAAAGCTATCCTACCTCCACCATCAGATGGTACAAGAACGAAGTTGACATCACCAGCAACGTGATTGAAGAGGAAAATACTGTGGCTGGTACCTACAGCTTCATTACAACCAGTTCAATTAACATCACAGATATCGACGAACGAGAGAACAACAACGAGTACCGTTGCGAGGCTACGGCTTCTAACATGGATTCCACAAGCACAACCATTCGTGTTCTTGTCTGTAAGTATTTTCATTTTGAAGACTAATAAAACGTTGGTCTCCACAATCAAAAAATACGATACAGTTCCTGTCTTTTCAGTAAATATTTGAAAGTCTTTTTACAATCGAGCTTGATCCCCACGGTACCAATATGAGATTGAAATTTGAAGAATAATTACATTGCTAAAAGATTGTCGTTTTTCTTCCTCCATACTGAATGTTTCGTTTATTCATATATGGACATATTGGACACATACAGGAATGTAAAAGAAAATTAGTTGCTGCTCTTCTCCACTTATGTTTTGTTGATAATTGATCCGCATATTCCTTACAAAGCAACAATTTTTGAAAGGTTATATACACTAATTAGTGAAATTAACGATGTATTTTCCCGCCACTTTTTTCAGTCATATTACTACGTGTTTTAATTAATTTCTAGTGGACGGGTATTGGGTGAACAAACCGACTGATCCCATCTGCGCTGCTCTTGGTGGTAGCGTGCTCTTCGACTGGCGATACTTCTACACACAGGATTATGATGATGTCAAATGGGAGAAATACGTCAACGACAACGAAACAATCGATTTCATCATCGGTGTGAAAAAGCTGGAAACAACTAATCCAACCATGAAAAGTAAGGAAGAAAATTGTTCTTGTTGTTCGTCAGTTGTCACCTTGTTTATGACGTCATTTTAATATCAACTTAGGGAACGCAAAATATTGTACGTTTAAATCCTAGTGCTATAAATAATTTTCGCAAGTGAAGCAAGTTGGAATTTCTACCAGGATGGCTAGAGAAGAAAGAAATTTAAATGGAAAGTACAAACTACTGACCCAAAATTACCTCAAAATCTTCTTACATATTTATATAGGCTAGCCACTATCCAGAAATCTAATTCTAATTTTTCCAAAACTTTAACTAAAATTTTGAACTTTTGTATAAAATTACTAAATAACCTTCTTTTGGTGACGTAACTTTTCTTCCCTTTATTTGTTTACATAAACTTTTTTTTTTGTTTACATTTTCTCTTCAACAAAAAGATGACTCGAAATACATTTACGATTCGACAACGATTTCTGGATTGAACATCTATGACTTACAACTTGATGATGAAGGTTATTATGGGGTCAAAATCAATTTCTTGGACTCAGCTGAAGTATTTCACCACATCACCTATTTAATCGTTGTCAGTAAGTAAAAAAGTCATGAAGTCTTTCCTTTTGAATAACGAAAATCTTTTCCGACATTTTCCGGTAGCAAAGGTTATCTAAAGTTTTCAAATGTTGAAAGTCAAAGTAAATAAATTGAGAAAATTTCTTTTAAATGCAAAATAACTATCGTGTCTAATGAAGGGTCTCAAATTCAGTAAAAAAATTTGCACTTTTTTTTAGTCAACCCACATGAGATGGAGATCACACCAGCAATTGCAACTGTCTCAGAGAATAATGATATTGTGTTGACGTGTAAAGCTCAAGGAAAGCCAGCTCCTGTACTCTCCTGGTATTACGAAGAAGATACTGTGAATGCGTTGACCAACGACACCGACTATGAGATCCTATTCTGGGACACACCAACCACTGGTAATGAAACAATTGTTTATTCTTCATTGAACATAACTATGGCTGCTGATCATGATGTCGGCAAGTACTACTGTGGTGCCAAGAATAAGCTGGTGGACGAACGTATCTGGAGACAAGTCGACGTGCTTTGTAAGTGCGAAGAGTATTTATTGCGTAGCTTGGTTCACGCTATAAATTAATAATGAGATAATCCTCTTGTGCACACTGTCGTTACCTCTATACTGTCTATACTGAAAACTAAGCTTTACGAACCATTCTGATTAATGACATATGAAAATAATGCCCTCGTCACATTTTAGCTGGTACTTAATTTAAGCTTCCATTTCTCTGGTTATATTTATTTCTAATTCTATCTATTGGTATATTTAATCTAAACCTAAATTGTTTAAATGTGGAATAATATGAAAACGATAACGAATTTTTAACTAATTTCGACCTAAATCCGATTAGATTCACCACGTGACACCAATTTGACTGCTACCGTTAATCCAGTCAACTTAACGAACAGCACAACTTTAGAATGTGAAACAGATGCTTCACCCATACCTCTCTACTACCTCATCTACAAGAATGAAGTGTTGGTGAAGAACACTACGAATGGTACCTACGTCATCAGCAGTACCGTTTATACGGACAGTGGCTGTTATTCGTGTCATCCGGTCAATGGTGTCGGTTATGGTGATAATGCAACACTGGTACTTAATATAACAGGTTTGTTCTTTTGTTGTTAGGATACCATTTGCAATTTGAAATATCTTTGTCACTTTTAAGCTTGATCATAACTTGTAACGATTATTTTATAATTTAAGTCCCTATGGATTGTTATAAAATGTAGCTGTATCTATTCAAATATCAAAACCAAATTATTTTTCAGCTCCTCCAATACTGTCAAACCATACAAGTCCAGTATACGGAATAGTTCCATCAAGTTCACAGCTGTCGTGTACCTTCTATGGTAACCCTGAACCCATGATCTACTGGAGTAAGTTGGCTGGTGGCACGAAGAGTGATTACACTACAAGTGATATGATCAGTCAGACTGTCGGTTCCATCATCTTCAAAACCTCAACAATCAGTTTTGCGTCAACAGATATCGAGCATTACGGTGATTATCAATGTTTCGCTAACAACACGCAGGGTTGCGCGATGCAGAACACCACTCTTATCGTACACTGTAAGTAATTGTTGTTGTTGTTGTAAAAAAAAGAACATTTTAAAACCCTTTAACACTTTTTATGAAAATTAATCGCCCATATCTAATTTTCATGTGCTTGTTCATTCTTCTTCTCTCTTTTCTAGATGCTGTTAATATTACCGAGCACACGTTAATTCAACCTTACGACAACCACACCGAAGGCGACTCAGCTGTCCGACAATGTACCGCGGTAGGCTTTCCGGGACCCTTGACCATCACGTGGCATTTAAACGATCTACTAATTACTCGTCACACTAGTTCTCAAACGACTGTTAGTAGTTCTGATGTGGAGGTGAAAGTTCAAAGTACACTCACATTAAACAATGTGGACAAAGATGACTTAGGAACACTCATGTGCCATGCTTCTAATAGTATTGGCTCGGATAACGAAACTACTTACTTTAATGTCATATGTAAGTACTCCTTGTTTATTCATCTTAAAGATGGCCAAATATCACGAAAATCTCTACTCTTCAAGTATTACTAAAATAATAGGGTTATCAATGACCCGCTTCTCGATCAGTGTTTAACAGTGCCTAACATTTTTCTTGGTTTATCCCTTCATGTAGGTTAAGGTAAGTTAATAGCAAGATTAACCAATCCGAATCAGGGACGTTGTACAAATGATTTTTCTTTGTTTGCTTTTTTTATCACGCTTTTTATCAACATTATAAGTTTACATGCACAACTATAATCATATACCGTTTCCCTTTTTATTCAGCAAAACTTTTATTTATTTGCCTCTTCTTTAATTATGATTTAATATATATATATATTAAGATAAAGTGTATTCATTCCATTTTGTGATTTTTAGACCCGCCGATACTTACCGGAACACCTGCCGCAGACGAGTACATCAATTTGCAGGCTATCTTACGACTGTCGTGTGTTGCTACTGGCAACGATATCCCATCAATAACGTGGTACAAAGATGGTGTCGTTGTTGCTCAGGATGCGACGCACACCATCACAGATACACAACAGCTGCCTGATCAAATTACCAGCACTTTGAAGGTTAACCCAGTGTCCACGGCAACAGAGGGAGTTTACAACTGTAGCGCATCCAACAGCCTTGGGGATGATAGTTTTGTGACCAATGTTCACGTTCTCTGTAAGTTAGTTGAATATAAAAAATCAAGTGAAAACCTTTTTATAGATTTGTATCGAATTTTTTAGGAAAATCTTCATACATGTACTATAGCCAAGCTTTATAAATTCACGAGAAATAAACTATAGGAGGACAATATAAGATTCGAAGGTTATGTACGAATTAAACAGTATAAGATATATATATTCATATTACTAATATTGTATATATATATTTATATTAAATAAGCTTTCGATACAGTTAATCAGGTAAAATTATTAAGATAGCTTGAAAATATCTTTCAGATCCCCCAGAAATCGTCGAATTTCCACCCAGCATTGTGACAGCCACCGAGTACCAAAAGAACCTGGTATTGCGTTGTGTAGCTACCGGCAAACCAGGACCAACAGTCCTCTGGTATAATGGCACCACGGAATTTACGGCATACGACAACGTTACTTACAGCAGCAGTGTGACAACGTATAATTCGACAACAACCATACACGAATTCACCATACGTGAAGTGAGTGTAAATGATTTCGCGAATTGGACTTGCAAGGCCACCAACACAATCGCAAATGGAGTGCAAGTTACGGATGAAGAAACGACGCTGCTGGCCATTAGTTGTATGTTTCCATTTTTTTTGTCTGATTACTACTGCTATGTGTTTGAATAATTCACATACTTTGTGTCTCTGGTTTGTTTCTGGTTTGAAAGTAGAACGAACGATTTACTGATACTCCTACATATTCACATATAGGTTTTCAGATTTTTGTTACCACCTTTACTTTACCTTCGTTATTACTACCTTTACTCTTCATATTCCTACCATATATACCTGATAGTATTTAGATAGTCAAAATATATGGTGAATTTGAATCGCTTCATTTAATATTTGCTTAGATTCCATTATCTTCATTGAACCAAATAGACACCTTATTGGTCATTCAAAAGTGATTGTACGATGCTATAAAATTGTTCAAACAGAGTGTTTCTAAAAAACATGTCGGAATTTGTTTTTGTAACTTTAAATATTTTTCTTTTTGTTAAAGATAACTTGACATTCGTACCTGGTGCACCAGCGCTCTACCATTATGTCAACGAATCTGAGTCGATCGTTCTGCACTGCACTGTAAAGTCCTATCCCAAACCCAGCGTGACGTGGGACATTCCTGCAGATTCGAGGTATTCCTTAAGTGAGACAGTGCTTGTGGACACTGAAGTGTACGCTGAAGTGCAACGTGAGTGGACAATCACCAACGCGAACCAGGCAGATGCGGGGAATTACACGTGTTCAGCGGATAGTACTATGGAGCAAGGAAATACTTCAATGGTTCTTGTTGTTTACTGTAAGTACAAACACATCATCTCCTCATGATGTTAAAAATGTCTTTAATAAGCACAGTCTGTTAGTTTTAGTTTTCCTATCTTTTTGTTTTTTTTGCTTGACTTTTATAATTCCTATGCAAGGCGATTTTATTTCTCTCTATAAATCTGCTGCTTCCTTGCTTCCAACCTGCTCTAAACTGATTAGTAAAATAACGTAAAGAGATAAAGTTATATCAAATAGAATCTCAATATTATATTCAGTTGATGAATATTTTACTGTATTCAAATTTTTACTTTTTAAACTTAATTGAATGTTATATATGTACTTTTTTTATTTAAAATTTATAGTCAAAGGGAAACCTGACACGAATATTGTGCTAAATTTAAACGAAGGTGACGACGTTCTGCTCACTGTACCTGAATTCTACTCCAATCCTTACTCTGAGTTCAAATATTATTTCAACGATACTCTATTAACAAGCGGACACGTCATGCAGAACTATACCAATTCGTCCACAATATTCAATACGTTACAAGGGACATCGCTGAGCGCGGCGGGGGCAGCTGACCATACCAATTCTGGTGTCTATACTATCAAAGCGTGCAATGAAGCTGGTTGTAAGATTGACGAATGGAGAGTGATTGTGAAATGTAAGTATAGCATCATTCTTATCAGCTCTCCAGTGGCAAATAAAACAAAAGTATGTATATAATTATAAATTCGAGAATAACGTGCTATTTGTGGAATTCATTTTCATTCCTAGCAACTAAATTTTTAGCCTTGACTCGGCGTATATAACATTCTTTTATTATTTTAAGCGTCTCTTGAAATCAGGATTAGTATTTTCTTTTGGTTAAGAAATAGTTTTCCTTAAATTATTGGTCGTTGACCAATTCTAAGGATTAATGACTTCTGTTCTTATGCAAGCAAATTAGCTTACTTGTAAATGTTTCAGTTTACCTTGAACAACATTTTTTATTTTGATATGCAGTCAAACCGGTCTTGGAGACAGTCATTCCACCAGTAACCCACGAAAATGAAACAGAAACACTCATCTTGGAATGCACCTACATCAGCAACCCTATCGGTTCTCCCTCCGACGTATATTGGAAGCATAATGGCGTTGCTCTCTCCACTGGAGGTGATATTACCATCACTCAAACAGTCCTCTACATCGGAGAGTTTTCATCCAGTGTTACTTCGACCATTCAAGTTGCCAATATTGCGCGTGCTGACGGAAATATCTACGAATGTTCGGCCACTAACAGCATGGGAACAACTGCTAATGAATACAACGTTTCTATCTGCCGTAAGTATTTAACCATCCATTGCATTATTGTAATACTTTATTGACAATAATGAAAAAATAATACAATCATATCGTACCTAAACGAGTTCTGTTCTATAAAGATGCATTACATCACGAAGAAAATGCTAATCTAAGAACAATCTTATGATCTGGAATTAAAAGGTTTTAAAATTACAACAGATTCGAAGATGTAGAGTTCAAACACATTATCACTAACTACGCCTTTATAATATCAATGTCTTATAGATGTTGTAAGATCTCGTAGCAATGAATTGCAATATTATAATCTTTGATTTTTTCAGATGCACCGACGATTGTGACAAACCTGCCTACACCAACACCAGTACGTATCACTGAAGCACAACCTCTAACAACCTTCCCATTTGTTGTCGATTCAAATCCTGCCAGTACCATCACATGGGAGAAAGATGGCGTGATCACTACAGACCCGCAATCTTTATCCTCGGAGAACTTAGTCAACCCATGGTATACTGTGCGCCAGACTTCAACGCCATACTCAACCGCTGCGGTTCGTACAATGTCTGGAGTGTACAACGCAACAGCTTGCAATTCACTTGGTTGTGTACAAAGCGCTGAAGCAACATTGATCATTGAATGTAAGTCCTCTTTTCAGCATATAAGGATTGTTCAAATGATGTTTAATATACTTCAGTAGGAACGCCATCAACAAAACGATACCAGTTTAGTGAAAGTAGGTCGTCTCACTTCTCCCCTATTTCTTTTTATGTGAGGTTTTTGCATGCTATGTCCTTTCCTTTTTTCTCATGAATATTATATGATTAAGTTACGTTTGTGTAATGTTATTTTTTAATTATCAACAGACATTCCTAATATCCAAACAATCGCCAATTTAAGTGTAATACAGGGGACAAACGCTACGTTGTCGTGCATTGTTGACAGTGAACCAGCTTCCACTATCCAGTGGCTCTTCAATGGTACCGGACCACTCATGAACGACCAGAACTATTACATCAACTCTTCTACCGAGCCACTCTCATACCACACCAAAATAACATCGCAACTAACCATCTTTAACGTACAACGAATGGACGACGTCGGTATGTTTACATGCCGTGCTGTTAATTCTGTAGGACAAACAGACGAGGAAGCAAATCTGCTTATTGCTTGTAAGTACGAATATTCTGTCCGTACACGATGTTAGAATGATGTTGAACGTGCATTAATACAACGTTAAAACGATGTCATAACAACGTTTTCCGATGTCAATGCAACTGGATTTATAATAAAACCTGTCTACAAGATAGATTTATTTTATTTCGACGTATTTCTTTCAGTTCTTTGTTCTGAGATTCGCATTTTTTTTGTTGTTTTTCCTGAGTTTCAGTCTAAATATAAGTTGTCAATATTCATTAGAATTTATTTGAATTTCAATCGTCTCTTATCCCATGCTTTCAACAATGTTCAGTGATTCCTTATACGGAAAAACAGGGTTATTGGAAAAAAAGATTCTAGTTCTAATGATTTACCGCTTATTCTAACATGTGATTATTCTAACATTAATAGATCCACCAGTCGAAGAAGCCGCTTTGGAAATCGTCAACGATCTTGATGGAATCATCAACGAAGGTGATCCGTTCAGTCTCCAATACCTGGTTCGTGCTGTACCTGAAGCCAACTTCACCTGGTCGTTCAACGGCACCACCATCAATCCGACAGAACATAACGACGCGATTACCAGTCAAACACTGTTTGACATCTACAGTACCAGTACATTGCCAAGTACTGCTGCAGTATCAGCAAACAGTGGCATTTACACGGTCGTCGCTGCCAATGATTATGGTTCGGTTACTTCACAAGTAAATGTCATTGTTCACTGTGAGTGTTTTTTTATTATTTGAATATAATTACTTCTTAGTTTACATTCATTACATCTCTAAAGGAATGATCGCACAGAATTCCCTTGAGACAAGCTCTATGGAACAGTATTTCCGAGAATCAAGCATTGTTTTTAACTCAACTATATAGTATCGGAGGCTCAACGGTATGTTTATAAAATCAACAAAATCATTTATTTCAGACGCGCCACAAATCAGTTATATACAAAACAAGACGAAGATGAACAAAGACCAAGGCCCCTCAATCATCCGCTGTGACATTGACAGCAACCCTGTCTCTACAGTTGAATGGTATAAGAATGGTGTACTGATGGTAGATACAGTTTCCGACAATTTCCAGATCGGTACTGACACCATCACCAACTCCATCTTCCAACAGAAGATCTCGTCAGAGCTGGAGTTCCTCACCATCGATAAGACTGATTCTGCAAACTACACGTGCAAAGCGACCAATACCCGTGGCTCCACCCAATATCAAACTGATTTGGTTGTGTGTTGTAAGTCTTCAATCCCTTTACTCCGTTTAGTGTTGACAATTTTAAGTTATTCTTGATAAATATACTCAATATTGGAAAAAAATTACCAGTGTTGAATATACTTACCTATTTTGTGAAGAAACCACCAATTAGATTTTTAATATTACATCTAACCATGCGGAACACAGATTTTCTAAAAAAATGTTGATGAATCATTGCATACCTTATTTCACTAATAGTGGAATCTTTTTAAGTGATAATCGGAACGTTACCAAAAGAAGTAATAATAAATAAATAAATAAATAAATAAATAAATATGTTGTTATAAATATAATAAATATATAAATATAAATGTTTTTATGTTTCAAATAAATGAATAGATAAAAATAAATAAATAGATTTTGAAGCACATCTACATGATAACATGATATGATGGCAGTTGTGTTTCCAAATAATTACATTAGGATTACCAAATATTACCGACGAAATGATTTGTTTTTCCTTTTGATAGACCCACCCATCGTGACGCCATATTTTGCAACGAGTCAAGTCAATGTTTCTGAATACACGTGGGAGTCGATAACCTGTAACGTGGACTCCAATCCTTATTCTTCCATACAGTGGTTCTATTCTTCTGACAACGGAGCCACATATAGCTTGGTGACCTCGGCACTATCTCAACAGACGGCGACTGTCGTAAATCCAGACTACGAGGTGATTTTTAACACCTCTTTGCTTTTTCAACCGAACAAGATTGAGCGAAGTAATGAAGGCATGTATAAATGTCGCGCAACAAACACGCTTGGCCAGCAAGAATCTTCCCCGATCACTATCAATGTTCAATGTGAGTAGAATGTGAAATTATCCAATTAAAAGAAATCCAGCTTATTTTGGTGTGAGACATACCAAATATATTATATATATCTTTAGGAATCAGGTTGAAAGAGAGATTGTGTATATTTTGTAAACCTCATCAAGACAGATAGCTTTAGTATTTAAAGAACTCACCAGACCATCCTGTTAACAAAATATTTACAAATTCAT